>PVKP010005854.1:0-86727 GCA_004027715.1 Plecturocebus donacophilus
TGTACAAGATAGAGAAAAAATTAAAATGTAACTGCCATATTTATGTTATTATAAATACTACTGGTTTTTAGTTTTTAACTAATTAATTATTTATTCATTTAGAGACAGAGTCTCACTCTATTGCCCAGGCTAGAGTGCAGTGGCATGATCTCAGTTCACTACAACCTCTGCTTCCTGGGTTCAAGTGATTCTTGTGCCTTAGGCTCCTGAGTAGCTGTGACTACAGGCACACACGACCATGCCAGGCCATATATATATGTATATGGTTGGCATTTTAGTAGAGACAGGGTTTCATCATGTTGCCCAGGCTGGTCTCGATCATGAGTTCAGGTGATCCACCGGCCCTGGCCTCCCAAAGTGCTAAGATTACAGGTGTGACCCACTGTACCCAGCCCTATATACTGGTTTTTAAGAAGTATGGTGGTAAATGCTTAGTCATACAAATTATTACACAGACACATAAGGATATAACATATAAAGTTGAATCAACAGAAGCCCCAGAGGCAATCTGTCAAATCTTTCTGCAGAGCAGTTTGCAAACAATGGCATTATATACTCCTTTTTATCTCAATCTTGTATAGACTGTCCTTTCTAACTCACAAGAGACTTTTATCTGGTTTGAATTTTTTTGCAGACCACAGTTTCAATGAGAATCAAAAATTCCCCAGTTATCTCCTGTATATCTTCTCCAATAGTCCACAATGTTTATTTATAAATTTCTGCCATTTCTTACCAACAGAATACCTTTTAACGGGTCATGAAATACTGAGAAATATTCATTCATTTATTGTTTAAAAGACCCGTTTTGAGCACACAGTATGCCCCAAGCACTAAAGATAAGTATGGAGCATTTCACATGAAGAAGGAACAAATGCACAACATTTTGCTCGTGAATGGCTAAAACTGATTAATAGACCTGATATTAAGAACCTTGTCTTAAGTAAATCTCCCCACTTATCTAACTAAGATATCATTTCCTGTGTCTTCTTCCTTCCATGTCGATTGGTACTCTAGACTAGAGGTCAACAAACTATTGCCCTCATACCAAATCAAAGCTGCCTCCTGTTTTTATAACTCAAGTGCCATTGGGACACAGCTGTCCATTTATTTATGATTTGTCTATGGCTGCTTTTGCACTGCAATTACATTTGAGTACTACAAAACCCCTGTATCTTCCTAAATCCTTTATAAGAAAAAGAAAATACCAATATATAAACAAATTATTTTGAAACCTAGGTTTTAAATATACACATTCTGAAATATTCAATCAACACTCAGCATCTGATTTTTATAAAAAGTATCAAGATTCATTTTTTCATCTATTCTTCTGTAATTTATGCAAATAAACTAAAAGGTAGATCTTAGATAAACTAACAGCTGCTCAGAAATTTTGATTTAGTGTTCAACAAAACTAAAAAATCTAAAATAATAAACATAAGATATTTAAGTGAGCTAATATGAATATTAAAACATTTTGTTTTAAAGGGCATATCAAGAAGGCATTATATTATTCTATCATTTACTATAATCCTCTTTCTCAAGCTGGTAATTATCAGTGTTAGTATTGTTTACTTACCACATTTGAAACTGCCTAAGAAAAACTCAAGGCAAACATCTGTATGAGAAATTTTATGTAAGCCTTGATCTTCCACTCAGTATAATATATGCATGTACTCATCTACCAATGTCAAACATTCAACTTGTACATTATTCTTTCTCTCGCTTAAAGACAATAGAAGTTTATTTTCAGAGTCTGGGTTTCAAGTGCTAGTGTAGTGCTTCTTGGGTCAGACTGTCTGCTATTCTGTCACTCTGCCATCCAGATCGTCCTCACACACACTGTCACAGATGGCCCAACTCCATGGCTGAATTTCAGCCCATAAGTGAAAGAAAATATGGAGAGGGGAAGGAAAATTAAACCAAGAAACTGTACACATCATATGTACACATGAACAGAATTTAAATCAAATGGCCTAGCTAGCTCCAAGGGAAACAGAAGCCACAAAGTTCTGTTACCTGAGAGCCACAAACGAGAATAAATATTAACGGGTGTCTAAGAGCTCTGCCACAGCTACAGGCTGGCTTCCACATCTGAACTAAAGCAAAAGAATTTTCTTTTTTTTTTTTTAGCTTTTATTTTAGGTTAGGGGTACATGTGCAGGTTTGTTACATAGGGAAACTCTTGTCATGGAGGTTTGTGTATGTTATTTCTTCACACAGGTACTAAGCCTAGTACTCAACAGTTATTTTTGTCTGCTCCCCTCTCTCCTCCCACCTAACTTGTATATTAATTTAAATAATGAACCCCACTTAATGTGAAACAGTTTCTTCTTTCATGGATAAAGTTCTATATTGTTGTATTAAAGAGATTGTGCAGGAAGAGAAAACTTTTATTTACAATTTGAGTTGCTTGATGATTGGAATATAAATGCTGATATAACTTTCAGAGGTTCAGTTTTTCTTGGTCAAATAGACCTTCCAAAGTAGTTCCCAATTCTTTAAAATCTGTGATAAGGGTTTTCCTAGGCTTGTATTTACACATTATTATTTTAAATTCATTTGGATACTCTCATAGCCTACTTAAAATGCAACATCTAAACTGCAGTATAGATCTGTAATAATTCTCCCCTTGAGAATAATACAAAATTCACAATTCTATCCTGTGTTAAATTCTAATGAAGTATTAAGCAATTTTGTATTTTTAGAACATTAATGCATTATAAAATAACCTGCACAAAGTCATGAATCTTAATGCTAGTTCACCTATAATTTGCTTTCTTCATGTCCAAATAAAGTCTGTAATAACATCTCACCAAGATGATTTAAAGGTGAATAATAAAAGCCTGAAATATATCAAGAACAAAATAATTATAGTAAAGACTTGTAACTTGGTAAAGTTGGCAGTTTTTTAACTATATTTAAAGCTCACAGTTGACAATGTTGGAAAAAGAAAAATATATTTTCTAATCTTGTATTTGGTTGAGTTACTGCAAACAAGGTACCAAGAACAGTTCCTGGCACAGAGTAGGCAGTACACAAAGTCTGCATCACAATCATTACCACTATCATCATGATTATCACATCTTAGAAATAAAACAAAAATAGAAAACCTCACCTGCAGACAATTTGCCTCTCTAGGAGTGAAGCGCTTGAGAGTACAAGAGATGAAACTGTATGTTGCTGGGTATTAACAAGGTAAACATTTCCACCATTCAGGAAAGATTTATCACAAGACAGTCAAGGAACAAAAAACTTCTCTGACAAAACAATTTCAAGATTAAAGTCAGTGGAAAAACAGGACAAAGAAAGAGAGGCAGTTAAATCTATAAAGTCTGAGATCCAGTTAAACCAGGGGTAAGTAGATAATAAGTATCCTTAGAGACCAGCTTATGATCACCCAAAATGAGGCACCAACAAGGTCACTGCATATACAACTGCTATTCATTCCCCAAAGGAACCCTAAAATGGTGGATACCTAATTCTGACTGAAGAAACAGTAATAAAGTCTATTGCTCTCTGACAAAGGAATGATGGAGCTATTGGTTTCTGTAGTTACATAAAAAGCACTAGTGTACCAAGTATCACTGTCTCTTAATGGCAGCACAAAACATTAGCCATGGAAAGAGCAATGGAATAAGAAGATACAGTCAGATGTTTAAACTGTAAAATGCAGAGCAGTTTTCAGAAAATACATTTCTAGAGGGGTTAGCCCCTGGGAAACGATGGCAGCTGTCCTTCCAAGTGGTAAGCATCACCTGAACTACACTGATCCCAACAAAACAACAACAAGAAAAAAGAGAGGTAGGTCATGTCAGAAAACATAATTATAATCCAGAACATTTGGAGGGGTATACTAGCAGGATTGGGGAACAAGAGGTCCTCACACTGAATCCCTCCACAGAAACAAATATTTGGCAGCTACCCACAGACAAAAGTGCCTATGTGAAAGCTTTAGGATTCAGGTAGAAGGAAAAAATTCTAGTGGATCCAAATAATCAGGAGGACTGCTTTCAGAAGACAGGCTTATACATTGATGACAAGCCCATAGACCTTGACACCAGCTTCAGAATAGAAACAATATTGTTCCTGTATGGAGCAGGCTACAGCTCCGCTCTTCGACAGTCCTGCCAAGAGCCCCTTCCACCAAAAATCCAGGGATAAGCCATGCCCATTCATACCTGCAGTAACAGGGCCTAACAACCTTAGATCCAACTGAGGTTCTTGAAGAAGTACAGTGACCTGACTCAAAGCTCCGTTCTACTTCAGCCCAAAAGCAGTCCTGCCTGCCTAGAGACATGCTCAAGGGACCAGAGAGAAGTCATACCTATAGGCATTCCAGGTAACAGATGTGCCTATCTCAGATCCAACTTTAACCTCTGAAGCAGCACAAGTCTCTCTCTTGGCCAGGAGGCAGTCCTACCCACCCAGGTATCCAGCAGGAGTCAAAAACGTAAGTGCCCCAGTAATTGGTCTACCAACCTCAGACTTGACTGCTGACCCTGAAGCAGCACTGTAACCTAGGCTCTATCCCTGTTCTACCATAATCGGGAAGCAATTCTACCTGGTTAGGGACATGCCCTAGCAGAAACATGCTCATAAACCTGAAATAAGCTACACTTATCTGGGACCCTAGTATTAGGCCTGCCAACTGCAGATCTAAATGAGGAACTTGACACAACCACAGGACCCCACTCCATCTCACCCAAATACAATTCCAAAGGCAGTCCTATCAGGTTAGAGAAGGTCTGTGCTTGCTGAAAATAGTCTATAAAAAATGAAAGAGGAGTCTTCTCTTTCAAAAGCACAAGCACAAATGCAAGGTTATAGTGATCATGAAGAATGAGGCAAATACAACATCATCAAAAGAAACTAATAAATCTACAGTAACCAATGATAAGGAAATGAAAATTCATGAATGGTTTGACAAATAAATCAAAATCTGTAAAAAGCTGAATAAGCTACAAGAGAATGCAGATAAACTACTTAACAAAATCAGGAAAACAATATATGAGAAGAATTAGAAGTTCAACTTATAAATAAAAACCATTACAAAGAAAAAAACAGAAATGCTGGAGCTGAAGAATATAATCCCTGAAATAAACAAATTCAGAGATCTTTAACAGCAGACTGAAGCAGAAGAAATAATCAGTGAGCTCAAAGACAAGTCATTTAAAATTACTCAGAGGAAAAAAAGAAAAGAAAAAGAATGAAAAAGATGGGGAAAAAAAGCCAATTTGATTAAAGAAATACCATGAAATTAAGCAACATATTCATTATGGGAGTACCAAAAGAAGCAGAGAATGAGAAATGGTAATAAGCGTTTTCAAAGAAATAATGACAGAAAACTCCCAGTATCTGGTTAGGGAATTGAACATTCAGATCCACAATGTACAAAGAACCTCAAGTAGATGGAATTAAGAGGTCTTCACCAAGTCACATTACAATCGAATTGCCAGAAGTCAAAGACAATGAATTTAAAAAGCAGCAAAAGAAAAGTGAGTTGTTAAATACAAAAGCACATCCATATGACTATGACTGGATTCCTCAGGTGAAACCTTGCAAGCCAAGGGAAAATGGGAAAATAAAATTGAAGTACTAAGAAAATAATTGTAAAAACCTCAAATAAACAAAAACCCTACTATCCAAAAATATTATATCCATCAAATATGTCATTCGGGAGTGGAGAGATGAAGGCTTTCCCAGACAAATAAAAGCTGAAGAAGTTCATCACTACTAGACTTGCTTGACAAGAAATGGTGAAGGGAGTTCTCCAAGTTGAAACAAAAAGATACTAGTTAGTAAGATAAAATCAAATGAAACCATAAAACCTCCAAGTAAAGATAAGTATATAATCAAACTCAAAATACTAATTTTGTAATGGTGTACACAAATCACTTTCAACTCTAGTATACAGTTAAAAATAAAAGTATTAAAATTAACTAAGACTACAATAATTTGTTAATGGATACAATATATAAAAGATATAAACAGTGACATCAATAACCTAAAATGCATGAGAAAAGAAGTATAGAACTTTCATATTAATTCAAAGCTAAATGTTATCTTAAAAGAGACTGTTATAAGATGTAAGCCTTATGGTTTTATGTAAGCTTCATGGTAATCACAAAGATAAAATGTATAACAGACACACAAAAGATAAAGAGAAAGGAAAGCAAGCATACCACTATAAAAACTCATCAGGATCACAAAGGAAGACATGTGATGGAGAGAGGAACAAAGGAATTACAAAGCAAGTTAGAAAACAATAGACGAATCATAGTAGTAAGTTCCTACCAGACTGTAACAATTTTAAATGTAAAGAGATTAAATTCTCTAACCAAAAGACACATAGTGGCTACAGCTGTTTAAAAAATAAGCTCCAACTCTATGCTGCCTGCAGGAAACTCATTTAGTAACTCATTTTCAGGTTGAAAGTGAAAAATACCTGAGAGCTTCCAAAATGGGAGTTCCTCTGCACAAGCTCTCTTGTCTGCCTGCCACCATGTAAGATGTGCTTTTGCTCTTCCTTTGTCTTCTGCCATGATTGTGAGGTCTCCCCAGCCCTGCAGAACTGTGAGTCCATTAAACTTCTTTCCTTTGTAAATTACCCAGTCTTGAGTATGTGTATTTGCAGCATGAGAATGGACTAACACACTCACCTTACCTTTCAAAGAGGCAAAATCTTTGGCTTCAAGGAAAGCATTTCCCTGATGCAGGCCACATGCTTTACCTCTAACCCTTCTATATACTCCCAGGGATTAGCCCCCAAAATCAAACCTCCCATGAGTAGCCTGATATAATTATGTGTGGTTATAATACCACTCAGTTTAACTTCCCAATAACAAACACATTCTTTGTTGCACGTCTCTACTAGGCATAGTCTTCTTATAACTGATGACATTTATGCACTTATCTTTAATAAGTAAAAAGAACTCAATTTAACAAAATCATTGAGTTCAAGTAAATGAACTTCCTCCCTTTTAAGGAAAATTTGAAAACAATGTTTTGCTACCTAAAGTAACTTGTACTCTAAGCTCTTGGAGGAATAAAGTACGTCTGAAATTTTCAGTGCCTATCACAAGGTCTTGGCACATACAACAGATTCAAAAAATATTTACTCACAGAATAAAGGCATATTAACAGGTATCCCAAGCATTTTACCATATGCATTCTGACTTGCTTAACAAACCTCCTATAAAATTTGACATTCATCCATATTTTACAAATATTCTAGTACCAACTATATGTCAGGCTTTTCATCCTCTTTACTAATACAATAATAATTTGGTTCCCACCCTCATTCTTAGAATTTGCAGTATTTCACATTTTTCAGTCTTAACAAATTTGATGTTGAAATCTATTCCGTGAAGTATTTCTCAATCACCTCAAAATAAAATGATCAGTCTCTTCCAGGCCACAATATTGTCTGTCCCTGTTCAAACAGCCTCATACAGCTATAATTTATAAACATACTTTATCTGCCCCAATGTAATTTCATATCTAGCATGTTAAAAATACTTTTACTTATAAACAAACATGTATACATATTATATGTATACATTAAATAATTTCAGCATAGTTACACATAACTTTATTTTCCTCTTAAAAGTACAACCTCCAATTTCTCAAGAAATCAAAAACACAACTGTGATATGAACTAGCAAGTGCACTACTATTTTTCCAAAGGAAAGGAAATCAGTATTGTTAGATATCTAGCTCCTCCATGTTTAATGCAACACTATTCACAACAGCCAAGATATGAAAATAACCAGTATGTCCATTAACAGATGAATGGATAAAGAAAATGTGATACATGTATACAATGAAATACTATTCAGTCTTTAAAAAGCACTGAAATCCTGTCATTTTTCAGAAACATGGATGAACCTCAAGGACATTATGTTAAGTGAAGCACAAATAAGAAATACTACATGCTCTCACTCACAAGTGGAAGCTTAAAAAAATGAGCTGATGTAAGTAGATGGTAGCGTTCTGGTTATTAGAGACTGGGAAAGGTAGTGGGCAGGAGAAAACAGGGACATGGTTAATGGATAGAAAATTACAGCTAGATGAGAGAATGCATTCTATAGCACTTAAATATAAGTGATATTATGCTTGAATGCTAAATTTTGTAGAAATGATACAAGATAATGGCCTTGATTTCCTCATGTTTCCAATGTGCATTGAACAGACCAAGTCTGTGACAATATTATGGAATGCATTATGTATTATAATTTTTGCATATATTTATAAAGTTAGAAAGGCGGATTTTAAGTGTTCCTAACACAAAGAAATAAATGATTGAGCTGATGGATATGCTAATTACCCTGGATTTATCTTTACATATTCTAAATGTGTACCAAAATATCACTCTGACAAAAATGTACATTATGTACCAACTAAAAATGAAAAAAAAATGTATAAAACCTTCACAAAAACTTAGGAAAAATATGTTTTCTACTCTGAAAGTACAATTCATATTTTCATTGATTTTTTCTTTACCAACAACAAAATACTCATGATCTTAGCCAATAAACATATTTAGAATGTGATTACAAAGTAAAAGTAGGGTACTATGATTACACATATGGTTTGTTTTACCAAGTCACCATAAGCCAAGTTATTAGTGCCTTGGAAGGAACCAGGTTGACTCAGATTCTATGGATCCCAGGAATCTGTATTTTAAAATACTTTTCAGAGGAGCTATGAGTAACCACTTTTGGCTCCTCTTGGTCAAGTTCACGGGTAACAGATTTGAAACGCTGAAACATTTTCACTCTATCCTGCCACAGCAAGGAAAGACAGATCAAGTCCATGATAATATTACAGAATGCACTATCTAGAACAGCGTTCTAGAGGGAAAGCACAGGAAACATGCATATGTCCTTTTTCTGCCATGACCATTAATTTCTCATTAGGGTTTGAGAAATTATAACACTATACATAACACTATCTATATAACACTATACATTGGAAACATGGAGGGAATCAAGGCATTATCTTGTACCATTTCTACAAAATTTAGCATTTAAACATAGTATCACTTATATTTAAAGAAATATTATGTAGCATCCCTCTAAATTAAATTCTGAAGGTAACTAGGAAGTTGATTCACGAAAGTTACAGTTGAGTTCTAACTACATCTATATAATTAATAGAAACTATTGGCCGGGCTCAATGACTCACGCCTATAATCCCAGCACTTTGGGAGGCCGAGGCAGGCAACTGCCTGAGTTCAGGAGTTCACCACCAGCCTGAGCAACAGGGTAAAACCCCGTTCTCTACTAAAATACAAAAAATTAGCTAGATGTGGCAATATGTGCCTGTAGTCCCAGCTACTTGGGAGGTGGAGGCAGAACTGCTTGAACCCAGGAGGCGGAGGCTGCAGTGAGCCAAGATCACGCCACTGCATTCCAGCCTGGGTGACAATGCGAGACTCAAAAAAAAAAGTAAAGAAAGAAACTATCATTTACCTCCTTAGATATGGCTTATTTTTTAACCTCACTGAGACATTTTGTGTACAATGAAACTGGCATTCCTCACTTGAAATAGTCATAGTATTTTTGTAAAATCATTACTTAACCCTTTTATTCTTATAATTGAAGATTTTAAATGAGCAAAATGCCTTTGTAATAATGTTAGATTTATCAAAAACTGTAACTGAATATTTAGAGGAATAGAATTTATTAGTTTTATTTTTCCTCAATATAATCAACAACATTCTTACTTTCTAGTTTTTAAAATTTATTTTAACTATTAAAATAAATTTTAAAAATAAAATTCCCTGTCTTAAAATAAAATTCCCTGTCTTATTAAGAAGGATCGATATCCCCAACATTAACTGAATAACTATGCATTGCAGGATATTAAAGATATTCTGGATAAATCATCATTTTGAGGATGTCAAATGTTAGGAATGAAATTAAAAGAAATCCAAGACACTTTGAAAATATGAAGCATGGCTTTTTAATGATTGTTTTCATCTCACATCAAAAACATGATATAAAACAGGAAATTCATGCTATTTTGCTAGTTTTGGAATTTAAAAACACTACCACCGCACAAGAAAAGAAATGAGGAAGAGTTAAGCCTGTCAGTCAGCAACATTTACTGAATGAACACCATCTGCTAAAGAAAATGTGAAAGGTGCCTTTTCTTAGTCCATTTTGTGCTGCTTAACAGAATGCCAGAGACTAGGTTGTTTATAAAGAAAAAATTATTTCAGTCCTAGAGGCTGGGAAGTTCAGTATTGAGGTGCCAGCAACTAGCAAGAGTCTTTCTACTGTGTTTCCTATGACAGGAGGGTAAGTGACCAAGTGAGATACCAAACTAGTCCTTTATGTAAGAAATCCACTCCCATGATAATAAAACCACTCTGGCGAATGGCATTAATCCATTCATAAGGGTAGGGCCTTCATGGACTAATCGCCTGTCATTAGGCTCCACCTCCCAACATTGTTGTACTGAAGATTAAGTTCCCAATACAGGCTTTTTGGAGGACACATTCAAACCATTGCATGCCTGCTTTGCAGGCACTAATTAAAAAATCAAATAGTTTGTCAGAATTTTGTTAACACACCAGTAGGATTCACTGGTAGCCTGATAAAATGAGACAATATAGATGAGGTGGGAACAATGTACCTCAATGACTAGATGAGTCAAAGATAGTAAATCATTATTCATTAATGTATTGCCTCTTCCAAGGCAGATAATATTTCGATTAATGACAGACAAAGGAGCTTCAAACTACAAACCATTATCTGAAACCATCAATTTAGCAAAATCTATTCACTCGCCTTGAGAAAGAAGCCCTCTCAGAAAAAGTACTTACTCAAAATTGCTCTCAGTCTCAAAACTGACATAGTCATGTTAAGGAAATGTAGGTTGTGAGGATTTGTTATTTCTATCAATAGTAAACAAAGGCACTCTGCTCATAGAGGAGCAGAAATACTATCTTGCCTGTTCCTTGCAACAGTCAGAAGATACCATTATAGTTACTATGCCCATCCCAATGATTAAATATATTCCTAATTCCAAAAAAAATTCATCTAGATGGGTAGAAAAACACTTTGAAATATAGTAAAACATAATAAAATTTTCTTCCTAGACATTTTGAAGTATATTTCTCCCATGTTTTCTATTTACATATTTACATTCATGTAAATACTTTACAAATTGAAACAATACTGTACATGTTGTCTGATCTTCTAATTTACCATATATTAATTAGATTATTTTGTAAGACTCTATTTTAAGAAGTGTAACATAAAACATGTTCAAAGTAATTTTTCTAGAAACACACAAGTAAGTATTGTAGGAATTTACAATATACAATCAAGTCTTGGGTTAAAACTATGTGCAAATTATACACAATAAGGTTACTCCTGACTGAAAACATAGTGCGCAAATAAAAAAACTCCAAAATTTGATGAAATTAAAATTTTAACCAAGTTGAACAACATATTCTTCAAACATTTGAGATTCTGAAGAAATTCAAAATGGCAAAGAACCTATGCTCCATTTCTCCATAAATAATTTTTAAATCACCACGAATAGAGGATGATTACATATAATCAGTGTGAATGTGGTAATAAAAGAAAAGATGCTCTGCATTTGAAAAGTATAATAAAATCTGATGGAAATCTGAGACAATGTAATTTTAGCATTTTAAGTATAAGTAGATAAGTATTTTGTAATCAAGATACAACTGGAAATAAATTTAAAATAACAAATATATGAGATGTTAGTTTGATGTACATTAAATGTGTACAGATAATATAAAATATACTTTATATGAATTTGTAAGTTATATAAACTTGACTTTTATAGAAAAAAAAGTAACTTTTCATATGAACTATAATACACTCAAGAAAACAGTTACTACCCCCCAGCAAGGGTCTAAAAATGTTATATTGGGACTTCTATTGGATGACTATTTCATTTACTTTACTGTGAATTAAAAGCGGGATTTCCACTGTTTAAAAGATTTTGTGCTAATTATTTGTATTATTTTCCATAATTGCTTATAAAGTGAATCAGGACTGAAATGTTGTGAAACTGAGGTTAAAACAACAGAATACTTTAATTAGTATTTTTCATTTTACAGTTCCTAATAAAGCAATTATACACTGATTCCGCCCTTAGTATTTCAACATAAAAGGTATGGTGTTGGTTTAAACTTATGAATATGATTTTAAGATCGTTTCCAAAGTCCTTAGGTGGTTCACAACGTAAAATATGACTTTTTTTTTCTGTAGCACCAATACAATGAACTCAAAAATCCTGTATTATATAAAGTTCTCAAAATATCTTCAGAAATGTGAATTTGTTCTATTTCTTCTCTTACATGAGTTTTTAGTTTCTAATGTACACTTCTTAGGGGGTTCAACGTATTTTTCAAAAAGAAAGACAAGGTTGTTTATTGGTCAGCATAAATTTTACCCTGCATATATTATTATTGGCCTCACTGTGATATCCTTAATTAATAAAAAAAAAAATGAGTTTTCGAGATTTTCTATATTTGGAATTCCAACTTTTAGGGCAAAGTAGAATGTTGTTCACAGCTTGTCTTTTATTTATGCTTATCTTTATATAAAACAATGCCAATTTTGGCTTATCAAATAAAATAAAAGTTAAAGATTATTACTCTATCAGAAAGATTCACTGCCAATTTCTTTTCACAATTTACATATATATCACCTATGGGGTATTTAAACCATTATTATGACATCAACATAAATCCAGGGTCAACAAACTATAATCTGTGAGCCAAGTCTTTCCCTGTGGCCTATTTTTATTCAGTTCATGAGCTAATAGCTGTTTTCACATTTCTAAAAGGTTTTTTAAAAAATTGAAGTAAGAATATATGATAGACTATCAGTAGCCTATGAACTCTAAAGTATTTACAATGTTACCTTTGAGAGAAAAGGCTTGCCTCCCTGATATAAATAATTTACTATATATTTTTAATTCAGAAGTTCGAATTAACTTTCAGAATGTATTTACTGAACAAAGCAAAGGAAACTGCAGGTAAACACATAAACATAAGTATCTAACAAGTCCTATTTCCTATACTCTTCTCGCATGAAGTGACCTAATTTTTTCAATACATTGCAGGCAGCGGGCAGGTATTACACAAAATGCTTCACATTAATATCTCAAATCATCTGGTGTCACTGTTATCATGAGGTCCATTTTATAGAGAAGGAATCCAAACCTCTGTGAGAGTAATTTGTCTTTAGAAAAATAAACTGTTCACTTTCTTAAAATCGTAAGTAGCATTATCTTTCTACCTCTCCCCTTGAGATAAACTGTAGGAAGCAGAAGCAAGTACTGTATTTTAATTTTTAATGAAAATAATTTTTGTTTTTTATGTAGCAAACCACAGACATTTAACTACTTAATCCAAAAGTACAATTATACATTTCCAATAGAAACAAGTATATCAGGAAAGCCTTTCATTGAATAAATTGTTTGAAATCTAATGTCTATGGCTCTCAGGTCATTTCGTATGGTCAAGTAAACTACTAATAGGCAGTAGTATTAAATGAATAAATTGATGTTACAAGAGTTGTGGTCTGCCTCCCACTCCTTGTAATGCGATGAGCAATAAACAAAAACTCAAAGTTTTTGTTTCAAGAAATTTAAATATAAACACATTTATTGAACACCTGGTAAATTTCTTTAAAAAAATGGGATACATGTGCAGAATGTGCAGGTTTGTTATAGAGGTATACTTGTGCCATGGTGGTTTGCTGCACCTACTGACCCAACCTCTGAGTTACCTCTCTCACTTCCAACCCCTCAACAGGCCTTGCTGTGTGTTGTTCCCTTCTCTGTGTCCATGTGTTCTCCTTGTTCAACTCCCACTTATGAGAAACACTGGGTAAATTTTAAGGACTTGATTTCCTTTATGAATTATATGTTAAATGTGAGGAAATGCTTATAGAGAAGCGTGTATCATGTATAAATACTCAGAGTAATAAAATTAAACTTCCGTTATAATGTAAGAGTTAAAAAATGTGTGCCCAAGTATTAGTTATATAAGTAATCACTGTTAAATTATTATCTTCTTGGACTGATTTCCCAGATAAGAAATGAAAATTACATTAGATTTCCTCTTGTTGTTGACTATGTAACAAAACATGAATCTTTTTAATAGTTACCCTTGATTAATGCTTTTAAATATTAATTCTATTTTACAGGTGATTTAATCTTGAAAGTTTGACAAACATCAATATTCAAGATGAGTTTTTTTTTTTTAGACGGAGTCTCAATCTGTTGTCCAGTCTGGAGTGCAGTGCCGTGATCTCAGCTCACTGCAACCTCTACCCACTGGGTTCAAGCAATTCTCTTGCCTCAGCCTCCTGAGTAGCTGGGACAACAGACATGTGCCAGCCACCATGCTCAGCTAATTTTTTTTTTTTTTTGTATTTTTAGTAGAGATGGAATTTTCCCATGTTGGTCAGGGTGGTCTTGAACTGCTGACCTCAAATGATCCACCTGTCTCGGCCTCCCAAAGTGCTGGGATTACAAGCATCAGCCACCTTGCCAAGCCTCAAGATGAGTCATTACATTTGAGGACATCAGTACTGCCACGATCTGTGTATTGTTCTATTTCTTTCTTTTTCCACAGCTGTGGCCAGCTATCAGTGTTATAGTCTACATAAATTAACTGTCTTATTTTAGAGGTGCAAAAATTTCTACAAATCATATTCTCGAATTCTCCCCATATTCGAGTAAGTGATCAGTGGGTTGATGTCACTGAACAGGCTATATACTAGTTCTGACATTAACTCTGGTGAGTCATATTCACAGTTAACTCTTGGACAGTGTAAGTTTTAACTATGCAGGTCCACTAATCCAAGGATTTTTTTCAATACAAATTACATTGAGTGAACTCACCTCTCTTGCCTCCCTTTCCACCTCTGCCACCAGATACAGACTAACCCTCCTCTTCTGCCTACTTAGCATGAAGATGATAAGAAGACCTTTATAATGATCTGCTTCCACTTGAGGAATACTACATATATTTTCTCTTCCTTGTGATTTTCTTAGTAACATTCTCTTTAACCAAACATTATTGTAAAACTACAGGATTTCACATACAAAATATGCATTAATGGACTGTTTGTGTTACCGATAAGGTTTCCATTCAACATTATGCTATTAGTAGTCAAGTTTTGGGTGGGAGTCCAAAGTTTTATGTGGATTTTTAACTATTCAGTGGGTCAGCACTTCAGTTCCCACATTATTCAAGAGTCAACTGTACAAGCTATTTAAAAGAAACACAGTAACAGAGGTTAACTTCCAGATATAACAAACAAGCATTTCTTACTGTCAGTTTGAGAAGCACTGCTGCCCAGGATATGGCAGAATTATAAGAGGAAGTCAATGGGAGGGGCAGAATAAACATGATTAAGGCCAGGAGAGATGCTATATACATTTTAAGATGACCACATCTTTTTTTTAAATTAAGCCAACACAAACGTAGCTAAACCCCGTAAATATTTACTGAGTTATTCAAAACCCCAAAAAATGCCATTTAATTACACTATTTAGAATCTTAAAAACAAGTATGTTCCGGTAATTGGCCAAGGTTCAGACTTAAAAATAGCTCTAGGGGCAACACGCATTTTATTTCACTTGCTTTAGCTAATAACTGTCACTGTTCTATTTTAGACAAGACTATGGTAAGTTTTGCCCACACTTGTACTTGGCAGTCAATTTTTGTGTCTGGTACAGACACTGGCAGCTTTTCAAAGGGCTGTGCCAAGGGGCTAACAGCCTTTCTAATGGTGTTCATGAGTAAAGGGAAGAAAATCTAAATAAGCTTCTAAAGAGTCAGATGGTAGAAATTTTGACCACACTCCGAATTTCTCTCTGGTGACCTCTCTGCAACTTTGCTCCTACTCCTACCTCTCCCACAGGGACCAGATGCTGGAATTTTATTGATGTCATCTCAGAAGATCAGAGAAAAACTTAAATAAAAGGCACAACTTACGAACAAATTTGTAAAGTAATAGGTCTACATCTAAGAAAACCCCGTTCTATGTTATGGTGAATATTTTCCCTCCATTAGAATACAGAGCTCTCATGGCAAGAAATTCAGTCTTCATGTCAAATGATCATAATAGCGTTTCTTAAAAAACTTTTTTGGGTGTCCCATAATCCTAAGAATCTGCTGAAAGCTGTAGATGTTGTTGTGGAAAAGTACTTGCATTAGCAGAGACATTTTTTCATATTAAGGGGCTCATAGCATTAGAATACAGAGCTCTCACGGCAAGAAATTCAGTCTTCATGTCAAATGATCATAATAGCGTTTCTTAAAAAACTTTTTTGGGTGTCCCATAATCCTAAGAATCTGCTGAAACCTGTGGATATTGTTGTGGAAAAGTACTTGCATTAGCAGAGACATTTTTTCATATTAAGGGGCTCATAGATCACCTGAAATCAAGTCAACAATCCCAAGAAATTTTGATCTAATACAAATAGCAAAATATAGCTCCAAAGAGGTGATATCTTTTGCCTAACACAGCAGAGTGTGTTAGCAGCAATGATATGCAGTTTTGGTTGTTATTTTTTTTTCTCCCAATCTAGTGGCCTGAAAGAAACTTAACTTAATTCCTTTGGTTACAAAAACTTCAAAGTAAGTTGCAGGAAGCTTTTCAGAAGGAGAAGAAATATTTCTTCTTTTTGAGACACTGGGAAATCTTTCAGAACACAAATGCTGCACTTTTTTATTTTTGCCCGAAAGACCCAAGCCATGAAATTCATAAGCTTTCTGTTACTCTGATTTGGAAAGACAGAAGTGAGCAAGATAAGCAACTAGAGTTAAACAAAGTACCTGGAAGGACATCTGAGAGCTGGGAGAAGGTTCTCATATGGAAACAATATGATTCTGCTACAAGCCTGTATTTATTAGGATAAAACCAACTCATCCTGAACATTATTGCAATTATATTAATGAAATATTAAATTTCTAAATCAAAACACATGTTCCAGCTCCCTCTTCTAGCTGCTCCCTCTCTCCCAGTCCCCACTCTACTTGACATTACTGCCATCTATGCAGACGGTTAACTTGAAACCAGAGTAATTCCAGGTTCCTCCCCTCCTTACGATTCGAAGGACCTATCAATTCTACCACTAAGTTTGCAGTCTACCCTGTGCATCCGTACCCATTATCCCAGCCAAGGCTCAAGCTCTAGTCACCTCTCACCTTGCTTCCTTTTTGCTTGCATTTCTTTCTACTCCCATATCTGCCCAATTCATCCACCAAGCTGTTCTGAAAGGGATCTTTCTATAAAGCAAATCTGATCTCATTATTCTCTGGTTTGATCCCCCCACTTCAGTGGCTACTTTATTACCTACAACTTCACTCCAAAAATTTTATTGGATTTCTAAAATATTTCCAAAATGGTATGTGATAATCACTTCATGGTTTTACATGGCTTAGAAAAAAGCAGAGTGTTTATTTTAGACCAATATATTAGCAAATTTTGTAACGAAAGTTACACAATGTAGTCTTTAAACTCATTTTGACTAATTGAAAGAGGATGTAAAAATAAAATTAAAAAGGCTGGCTGTGGTGGCTCATGCCTATAATCTCAGCACTTTGGGAGGCTGAGACAGGAAGATCTTTGGAGCCTAGGAGTTCAAAACTTGCCTACGTAAGAAAGTGAGACCCAGTCTCTACCAAAAAGAAAAAAAAGTTACACAGAACCTGAGGGAGGAGGATCACGAGCAAAGGAGGTCAAGGCTACAGTGAGCCATGTTTATGCCGCTGCACATCAGCCTGGGCAACAGAGCAAAACCCTGTCTCAAAAAATAAAATAGAAAAACGATGGATGCTGTTTATATTGTTTTATTATTTAAGAAAAACAGATGTAGGACATAATGCACATTAAAATGCAGACCAAAGATTTATGCGATTAGTAGGAAAGGCATACTATTTTTTCACTATTTTGAGCTATTACCATTGCATAAAAATTATTATACCCTAAAATTTGAATGTAATATTTTGAGGCTAATAAATCAGCCAGTTTACTTTTTTATAATGATATACTTTATGTTTAAAAGCTAAGAAAAAAGGGACTAAAGACATACATCCCAGAAATTCCTTTACCTATTCCAGGGGTTTTAAATCACCAAATAGATCCTGCTGAATTACCAGCATAGCACCAAGGTAAACCCTAACATTTTGCCCCATCTCTGCCCCTCACTTTCCTTAAATCAACTAATTTGTGGTTCCTCAAGCCCTTGAACATACCATACTTGCTTCCTGTTGTGTCACTCTGATTTCCCTTTTTGTAATAGACATTTCTACTCATTCTTTACACCCCAGAGTAGGTATCGTTTATTTTTGAGGCCTTCTCTAAAACATTTTCCTTTGTACCACCCTTTTATTTCACATATTATACATTATTGTCATTATAAACATTTCCCCTTCTGAATTCTAAGTTTCTAGGCAGTAGGAACCCCAATTCCAAAAACAATATGGAGCAATAGATACTTATGAATAAACTTCTACTGAAATTTCTAAATGGAATAAAGTTACTTTAGGAAAATAACTCAAGATATTGGAAAATATTAATAGAACAGGGACAGGTGAAAATTTTCTACCCACTGGCCTTTTACATAATATTATACTAGTATTCTCACCTTAAAGATTTTTTTTTTGTATATCAAAAAGATTGTTGCATGAAATTCGTATATTGTAATTGAATCTACAATCACAGAGTAAACTAGTATAATATTAATGTGACAACCCGAAATTTGACTTTTCAAAAAGATCTTAATGGGTATAAAGATACTCTTAAAACAGTATAGCTTTCCTTACACATCCAATAATGTCTGTGCTGGCATTTGTTAGCTATCAGCTAAAGAATTTTCCTTACCTTTCTCCATAGCAATAAAGCATGGCTGAGACATGGCTGTTGGCTAGGGATTGTGTTTCCCAGTCCCCTCTGGCACAAGTGTCGTCATGTAATTAATCCCTCATTGCCAGTGGAATACAAGCAAAAATTATGTAACCAACTTCTTTGTGTTTTGTTTTTATTTGCTTTTTAGCTACACTTATTTTGCAACCGTCTATAAACTGAACTGATTTTCATAAAATATGTGACCAACTTCTATTTGACCTGCCTGAGAGGAAATCCATAGCCAAGGCTTCTGTTCTTTTCACCACCATTTAGGGTGGTTACAACCAATGACTTCGAAAGTTATGCATTACAAATTGGGAGAGTGGCCAAGTGCAGTGGCTCACACATGTAATCCCAGCACTTTGGGAGGCTAAGGTGGGGTGGATCACCTAAGGTCAGGAGTTGAGCCTGGCCAATATGGCGAAATCTTGTCTCTACTAAAAATACACAAATCAGGCACCTGTAATTCCAGCTTCTTGGGAGGTGGAAGCATGAGAATCACTTGAACCCAGGAAGCAGACGTTGCAGTGAGCTGAGATCACGCTACGATACTGCAGCCTAGGGGACAGAACAAGATTGTCCCAAAAAAAAAAAAAAAAAAAGCTGGGAGAGCCACTACTAAATGAAGAAGAGCTCCTAACTGCCCTGCACAGTCTACCTTGATTGTCATCAAATAGAAAAATAAACATCTATCTTGTCTGAACCACTGCATTTTGTAAACTCTTTGTTTACAAAGCAAAGAGCAAAGAGCAATTAGCTCTTTCCCCTACCTGGTACAGTATCAGGCATGAGAAAAGTGCAAATCTTTGTATATTCCTAGAAATACTGCATTTTTATCATATTTCAATAGATCCTCAAGACAGACATTTTAAAACTAGCAAATATTAATCTTTATAATGACAAATATCTTCTGAACTACAAAAAAACCTTTGAACACCAAAGTTTATCAAACTGACATTAAAAACTTAACATTCTATTTTATGTTTGTAAGTGATTTGCTGGCAAAGATAAACCAATTATACAGAATAGACATGTTATGTGGCCCTATAGAAAAGAAAATGCATAAATGCAAAGATACTAAAAAATAACCATCTAGTAAAACTTCAAGTTGGTGTTTTCTATAAATCATTGTATTACATTAATTTCTCTTGAAGTTTGAGTAACTTCTAAATCATTTAACATTACTAAAAAGAGTACCAGTTTCTTCTGTTATATGTGAGATATTTAATTACTTAAGGGATCCTATCTCCTTCGAATATACCTAATAGTATAAATAGAGGGTAGAATTACATTTATATCCAGTTTCTGTTAGTTTTCAAGTTTACTTCATTTAGTTTACTAAACTTCAATTAGATCGATTGCCTCTACTGCTATCAAATTTTACTCCAAAGTACCTAGTGGTATAACACTTCTTACTGGATACTGAGTTCATATCTTTCTCCTTAAAATGGACATATCTGTTTCAAAGAGACAGTGTCAGCCATTAGACAGAATCTTCAACTCATTGTTACCAAAGTTACAAAGTAGCTGCAAAGGAACTTACTCTTCTCCTTGCACTGCTATAACCCAGCAGTCTCCCTCTTTTAGGCTCACGACTGACCAAAGCTCTGTATCCTAACCCATTAGCTATCCTTACACGAGCCCCTCTCTAACCCACACTGCCACCTTCTTAATGTCTCCTTAACATTAGCATGTTTTCCCATCTTAAAACAACACAGATCCACACCTGTCAGCTGCATACCTTCCTCCTCTCCTCCACAAGCACCATTATTGTTCTAGTTTTCCAGCTCTTAGACTACTACTTCCTGCCATTTGGTTTCTCCCTAACAACTACACTGTAACAGCTCTGGTCAAAGGTCACCACTTGGCTACCTTGCTACAACTTTCCTACTTAAGCAAATGCTTTATCTTTTACTAACCTTACCAGACACCTTTTGGAAATCAGAGAGTCCTCTCTGCACCAGCCAACTTTAAGAACACCATTCACCTTTAAAGATATGAACGTTAGACACAAAGTTCACCTATATAGATTATAGCCTAAAGGTGGCAAGTGGAGGTATGAAATGTTGCAAACTGGTTTTTTTTGGTGGGGGGGGTGGTATTTGGTAATATTAACCAATTCTTTTTTCTTGATATGTTCTTTTCCTTTGTTTCTACAGTATCACTCTTGTCTGATTATCTTCCTGTGAGTATGGTTCCCAGCACGTCCTCATTCCTCTACTTGTCCCTTAAACGCTGGGTTCCTTAGGACTCTGTCCTCGGTTACTTTCTCCACTCTTCACAAGTTGGCCTATTTGAACCCTCTTAAATACTACGGCTTCACCTTCCTCCACCCTGGTAAGATCTACATTCATATCCTAATAATAATGATCACAGATACTACTTCTGTAGCTTACATTTTGCCAGACACTTTACATGTTTAACATTTAATACAGCAACCCCTAAGGAAAGTGCTGTTTTTATTCCAATTTCAAAGATGTGGAAAGCAAAGCCCAAAGAGTCGTAAGTAACCTGCCCATAGTCATGCTAAATGGTCACAGAGCCAAGATCGAAACCAGGTAACTGGCCTCCAAGTTCCCTCGTGGATGCTTACAATATTACTACACAATTGCCTACCTCCACATGCACACCATTAAGCTTTATCCACACTCTTCTCCATGGGTAACCATTCAGTTGACCAGTCATCCCAGGGATAGGACATTCTCTTTAATTTGGGGCTGAAAGCACTATAGGAAAAACTTTTACTTCAGATCTTTTTCTCGAAAATGATTCAAAATACATTTGTCTACATTCTGCTTCTGCAGAGTCTGCTAAACCTAGCTGGGATTTTAGTGACTGAGAAACATAATGCATTTGGAGGTTATTATTAAAAAACTGTTTTTAATAATGGCTTAATTTTATTTATAGAAAATATAGCAGAATACATTTAAAAACCTAACATACAATAGACCATGAAGGCCATTTTCTTTAGAGTAATTTTATAAGTTTATTTTCTTACATGTTCTCTTTCATACCTAAATTTAAGATTTATAATTTTTCTCTATGCATCTCTCCCAAACTCCTCCAAGAAAAAAACCAACCATTATGGACATTTTAAATTAATATCATCTGTAAACTTTTATTTATGATTATATGATAAAGGAGAAACATTAAGAGATTAAATGATCTGTTTATATTATACAACAGACAAATTAGCAACAATACTAGAAGCTTGATATATTTACATTCGTCTCACAAACTAAACCCAGACACTTAAATTTTTCCATCTGGGAGGAAGCAGCCACATCTATAAAACAGGTTCAGTTATCATCAGTTCCAGGAACTAGGTCAATACCATACACTGTTCTTGTCACTGGAAAATAATGTAAGACCATATATGCTCCAGGAGCAATGTCTGTATGGAACCACCACACGTGAGGAGAAGTCAACAATTACTAACTCTCATATGTTCATTGTCAGATGGAAGCCACATGCAAATACAAACTCAAAGACAGTCTTTTCTTTATAAGATATTTACAACGAGGTTATGACAGCATCATAATTCCTTTCTTCCACCTTGCTTTCACTTTTTACCCCCATCCACTCACAGTTAGACCACTGTTATAAAAATTATCAGCACTCAAATGTTATAAAAAGGTGGCATAGCTCGTGTTGGTAGAACCAGTCAGATGCACTTCTACAGAGGTCCTGCTAGGTGTACTACAACCTTTCATAACCCTTTTCAACCTGCAAAATCTTCAGGTTGAAAAAGATCGTGGTGTTCTAACAACTTTGTCTTAGCTCTTCCTTCATTTAAATAGCTCCAAATGCCTACATTAAGTTTTCCTTATTTGAAAGGACAGAATTCCTCTGATTGTATTCTACCTAAACATGAACACTTTATGGCTGCGCCTTTATTCGTTACCTCTTAACTGTTAAAACACCACTGGTGGTACACAAAGTCAGACCTGTGTGGATTTTTTTTTCAGCAGTCTTTGTTAATTACACCAGTTTAAACTGTTCTCATTTGTACAGTCTTAGAATAAAAGTGATGCAACTGAAAAATATTTAAATGGTTCTTTTTGACAGCATTAGGAGTAGATAGTTGCCTGAAGATTCCTAATACTGTTGTTACAGCCTTAAGTTGTTGTTTTTGAGATGGAGACTTGCTCTGTTGCCCAGGCTGGAGTGCAGTGGTGTGCTGTCAGCTCTCTGCAGCCTCTGCCTCCCAGGTTCCAGCAATTCTCCCACCTCAGCCTCCCAGGTACCTGAGATTACAGGCTCACACCACCACCACCAGCTAATTTTTGTATTTTTAGTAGAGATGGAGTTTCACCTTGTTGTCCAAGCTGGTCTCGAACTCCTGACCTCAGATAATCCACCCACCTCAGCCTCTCAAACTGCTAGGATTATAGGCGTTAAGTCGCCACAGTGGCCAGCCTAAACTATTTTTAACAGGCTGTAAAGGAAGTACATTCTGTAATTCTCATTATCAATTGGTTAAAAATACATTGCCCTACTCGAGAATCTCCAGAGCCTCCTTACTAGCTACTGTGCCAAGTGTAAATTCTCTTGATGACTTTTCAGGACTTTTTTTTGGGGGGGGACAGAGTCTCGCACTGTTACCCAGACTGTAGTGCAGTGGCGTGATCTCAGCTCACTGCAATCTCTGCCTCCTGGGTTTGAGCAATTTCCCTGCCTCAACATTCTGAGTAGCTGAGACTAGAGGTGTGCACCTCAACGCTCAGCTAACTTTTTTGGCTTTTGGTAGAGACAGGGTTTCACTATGTTGACCAGGATGGTCTCGATCTTCTGACCTCATGATCCGCCCACCTTGGCCTCCCAAAGTGCTGGGATTACAGGCGTGAGTCACCATGTCCGGCCTCAGGACTCTGACATCATGGTCTTGCCGGGTTCTCACTGTTTTCAATATGAGCCCAGCACTACTCTGTAAAGGTGTCCTACTTCTGCCTACCCCTTCACCCATGCCAATGTCCTTCTTCTTACTTTCTTCGTACGTAACAATACCATCCTAAGCTTGTGTGCAACCTCTTCACCAAAGCTTTTCCCTTCTTTCCAACCTACTTTTATCACCAACTTGTCCAAATTTGTAAAACCATAATACAAAGTAGCACTTATCTATACACTGTTTCTTAACTGTTTGGGTTAAGCTGATGCAGTCTTATCATCTAATTCATAAACTCTGCAAAATTTGGAAAAAATCTCATTTATCTGGATATTTTCTGACAGATGATGCCTATGTATAAGAAGGTGATATATGTATTAAAATGTATTAAGAACTTAAAATATTAACTGTCCCAGGATTTCCAAGATGGATTATCCAGTCTGGAATAAAGGCATGGGATCCAAATTGCCAGGTCCATTACTTATAACTATGTCTCCATAACCCTGGTCAGTGTTGTACAGTATTTAAAAAATAGGCTTGTGAATATTCCAACTTTCTGCTTATTGGCTGTATTATTTGAAGTCAATCTCTGAGCCACTGACACCTTGGAATAAAATCAAGGATAAGAATACGTATCTTTCACTGACTTCTTTGATTTCTTTGAATGCATTATGCATACTCTGCCTCAGGGCTCTTCCCTCTGTCTAAATATTTCTTTCCCATCTATTTACCTAGTTAATCTCTACCTATCTATTCTTAAACATTCTTAACAAAGCTTTCCTTACTCCTCTCTCATCCCGCTCTATTTATCTAAAGACCATCTTTCCTAGGAGAGACTGTAACTTGCTAGGAAGAATGGATCATGCCTTATTCTGTGCTACGTTGTTCAGTGTGCTATGTAAATATGCAAATATTTGTTACTATTTTTCAATTCTTTCTTCTTGTTACATATGATTTATTTTTAGTCTAAATCCTATAAGTGACTTTTGTTATTTCTTGATGCATTTCTTGGCATTTGATTATGGTTATTAATCACTAGATGATAATTTAATATCAAAAAAAAATTTTTTTTTGAGATGGAGTCTTGCTCTATCGCCAGGCTGGAGTGCAATGACACGATCTTGGCTCACTGCAACCTCAGCCTCTCAGGTTCAAGCAATTCTCCTGCCTCAGCCTCTGGAGTAGCTGGGATTACAGGCACATGCCACCATGCCCAGCTAATTTTTGTATTTTTAGTAGAGACGGGGTTTCACCAGTTTGGTCAGGCTAGTCTCGAACTACTGACCTTGTGATCCGCCCACCTCAGCCTCCCAAAGTGCTGGGATTACAGACGTGAGCCACTGCACCCAGCCAAAAAAATTTTTTTAAGTTATATAAGTGACAAAATCAGCTAAAACAATACAAACATGGGTCAATATTTCCTTTGTGTGAATTGACTAAATAGATAATTCATGTTCATTGCCAAGTTAGTTGCTCACTTTAGATACCAATAAATGCTTCTTACAACTTGGTTTGCTATAAATGCATTTTTAAACAGTTAATGTAAAATTGTAAAATTAAGTGAATAGGGAGATATAAGTAACATGACATATCTGGAATCCTTTAAATACAAACCAGTATTATTGGTACTGAATTGAAATAGATTTATATGATGAACATAAAACTATTAAATTTATAGTCCATATTTTCATACCTAGTATCAGTGTTGTCAGTCTAAGTCTAAATAAATTAGAACCTAAACTGACTCAAGACACTGAGTGAAGTAAAACACACACACACACACACACACACACAAACACACACCCACACCATTAACATATCACTGAAGAGAGAAGACATGGATATTCTCATGGAAACTGTACAGTTGTGCTCAAAACAAGAATTCTAACTCCATTCAACCACAAACATTAGGATATCTATCTAGAATTCTCAAAAAGAAACTCAGTGACTGTACAAATAAATTATCTTCTTCAATTTTAGCCAGACTGAAGGTCACTTTAACAAATACACATGCTAAAAGAAAAAGAAATGTATACTATATGGCTTTATTTACACAACTGTTAATGAAAGTAAAGCTTCTCAGCAAATGAGGTGATGATAACTACTCAAGCAATTACAATTAGATTTGGCTGAGGGTACCTGGAAAACCAGTGGTCCCTGAAGGGGCTTATCAAAATCACAACCCCACACTCTTAAGGAACTGCAGACATTGTCAAACTATATGGGAAATTTGTTAGGAAAGTTTAGGAATATGAGATTTTTAGGAAATTGAAATCCAACTCTCAGTAATAAGACCTTTTATTCTCCTTAGCGGGCAGAATTGAAACATCGTGCTTGTCTTACATAAATAAAAAAGATCATGGAAATTACATTTTATTTCCACTCCAATACCAAGCTTATATCCTCCCTAACTAATAAAAGGTAAGATACAATTAAAATGGAGGAAAATATGACAAAGAAAATTTCACAAGTATGTGTAGTACATTAATTAAATGGAAAAGAACAGGAATTAATAAGGTCAAAAATTATTCCATTTGAAGAAACAAAAATAGAAAGACAAAACAAGCTCCAGCTATACACCTGTTTACCTTTACATTCTGTCTAATAAAGTCTCATAAACACGGCTAATCATAATCTAAAACTGTGTGCCAGGATGGTGAATACCAAAATGAAATATTTCTCAAACTGTTAAAGTGACTGTCTTGTTTTATCATTTTACAACATACTAAGTATTCGTAGGAGAATGCTCTTACTCAGACTAGAATGTAGGCAGCTTAAGCATGAAATTGTAAGGCTTTAAATTGAAGGAAAAAAATGCATTTAATGAAACATGGCTTAACTAACTCACAGCGACTCTATTGCCCTGGCATAACTGTACTTGAAGTTCTTCTTGTGCTATATTGTATCATTATTTTACTACTGCTTCTCTCACAGACTGTATCAGGAAAGAAAGTCATACACTTCTGGACCATTGGCTAAAATGACGTTTTTTCCAACAACAGTTGTTTTGACTATTTAGACAATGGAAAACAACTCTCCTTAGATCCAAAAAGCAAGCAGCACTGTACTGAGGGAAAAGGAATAGGAAAATATATGCTAATATTAAACTATAAATAATTTAGATATTCCTGGTAGATGTAATATACTGATTTTAGGGAGCTCTACATTTTTCTGTGACCAGGAGCTAGCATTTCTAATTAATCTGTTTGGTTGGTACAAATGAGTTGCAGTTTTAATACATATTAAAGTGAATTTTTAGGCCCTAAATAGACTATTAGAAACAAATAAAATATAGAAGTATAAATCACAAATAATCTAAAAGTAGAATGTGATTACTTTAATTTATAAAATTGACTGTCATATCTCCTTAACAGTGTTAGTCGCCCATAGTCTTCTGTTTCCTTTTCAAGGACAGAAAGTAAACGATTAAAATTATACATAATTAATCAGCAAATTCAGAAATGAGCTGCCAGAGGAGAAATATTGGAAACCCAGTATCTTGTGAAAATCATTACAGGAAGGGTTTTTGGCAGAAAGACATTATTTTTAAGTGTCTTAGTGAAAGCACTAAGCAAACATTTAAAATGTTTCTCCAGCCTTTTATGCAACATTAACTGCTCAGCCCTTTATGATTAAAAAGCTAATTCATATTAAAATTTACACAATAAAACATAAATGTTTCATACCTTTTTATACTACTTGTTTCCCTTTCTTTTTACTTATCTGTTTTATTTTTGAATGTATCTTGATTTTTAAACTCAAAATTTTTCCAACTCACTAAATAGATCTAAAAGTATTTTCTAAGAAAAGTTGTTTAGAACAAAAAACATATTTGCTCTTAAAAATAAGTGCTTTCTCTCAGAGGTTCTGCACATTGACACTTGCAGTATATTACCCATTTTAACAGGTACACTTGCTCATTGACATCCCTCTTTGACCAGTCCTTTTGATAACTGTGGTATCAATGCTTTGCAGTGGTTTAGACACATAATAAAGTATCTTACAAATAGCTGTATTTTTCCTCATTTTCTATCAAAAAATGTTACTTCAGTTCCCTATGGTTCACCTCAGCTTACCAAATCATGCTTTCTTTGCTTCTTCCCCAAACAAGCAGTATGACTGCTGTTCCACCTCCTACACGTTCTTTACCTGGTAATTACAAGAAATTTTTTCTCTGATTACCTGCCCACCATAAATAAGGCGGTACAGACACTGTGGAATTTCCCCTCTGCAATCGTGCAAGAAAACTGGGCAAAGGAGAAACTAAGGAGCTTGGTGCTTATTGTTCTGAAGTTGGGTCTGCAGCTAGAAGGGTCCTAAACCAGACCAATTCAATGAAAAACTCTAGGGCTAAAGCCCAGATGTCACTAAATTCCTCCAGGTGATTCTAATGCAGGCTAGGATAAATTCATTGGTCAAGTGCAGTATCTACCCCTTCTGGGGAATGTGCTAATTGGTATTCTCAGAAAAAAGCATTCCATTGTTATATGTTGGAGACCTAAACCTGGAACCATCACTATACTTAATAATATCTGAAGCATTTTTTTAGTGAGAGATAATATGACAAGTATTTCTACTCTCACCACTACATTTAAGGTAGTTGAGCAAATCCTAGTAAATGTTCTAAGAAAGGAAAACGAAATAACATATGGAACATGTTGAAGAAAGAATGAGATTGTTAGTGTTTGCAGCCTACTACATGGTCCACTTAGAAAAACTAATAAATGAACTTAAAACTAATCAGAGAGTACAAGATCCCCAAATAAAAGATCAGTTTGTAAGAATCAACGGTACTCTCATTTCACAATTTATATTTATAGAACATGATAAAATGAGAGACCACTCACAAAAGTAAAAAGCTATGTAGGAATTAGTTAACCAAGGATTCACTGATCCCTACAGAAAAAAAGGTTGCAAGCCTTTTAACAGGCCTAAGGAAGACAGGATAGATGAAGAGATACTCCGTGCTACTGAATAGAATATTAACAGCCATGATCTGCAAGTTAAACTATGCTTGTATATTTAATACACTCTGAGTAAACATGTTACCTGTATTTGTTTAAAAACACTGATTAATAGATGGCATTGAAACAAGCAGCTCAATATATTGAGAAAAAACGCAACTGTTACCTAAAACAATATAAAAATTGGACTCCTGATGGGTTAAAATTTCCAAACATAGAAGGTAAGTAAATGATAACATATACAATAACATAGGAGAAAAAAACGCCTTTGTGATCTGTGAGGAAAGGCTTCTTTAAACATTTCAAAAAAAGTTAACTAAGAGAAGCCAGATCACAAAGGTCACAAACTGTATGATTCCATTTACAAGACACATTGAAAACATGCTTTCAGTGCAAACAGGGGATAGCCCAATAGCATCATACTGATGTAATTCATAACTGGGTTCCAGAAAAATTGTAAAGATGGGGAAAGTATCATCTTATGAAGTTGGGGTCAACAAATCTCTTCTCTAAAGAGGCAGACAGTATTTGTGGACCATATGGTTTGTGTCACAACTACTCAATTCTGCTGTTGGAGCATGAAAGCAGCCCTAAAGACAACACAAACAAGATTGGCTATATTCTAATAAAACTGTAGTTAGAGAAATAAGCAAATGGCAGACTTGGCCCATGGGTGTAGTTTGCAGACCCATGCAAAAAACCCACTTCCAATTAAAAAATAATTACAAGTTAATAGTTACCCCTCTTTTAAGCATATTCATAATGAAAAGGCATTAAATGATGAAGAAAGAGAAGCTGAGTTACAGAATTAGACAAAGTACCCAATTCTATTTTTTTTTTTTTTTGGCAGAAACTACCCAATCAACCACAAAATACTTAGATGTCATAATTTCCATTTTTTAATTGTAGCACATTGATATTTATATGTTAATTCTGTAAAGACAAGTCAAAAGGTTCTGAATTATTTAGAGGATTTGTATCTTTCAGTTAATATTTTCCAAGCAAGGCTTCAAAGGAATCATTATATTATTCAGCAAACAGCTCAATTTAAGATCAAAATAATCTAAATTTTCCATCCTACTCTTCATCAGAGAGAAGGGACAAAACAACTAAACTGCAAAACTTCCACACAGTATTTTCACTAATTAGAAGATACATGTGACATCTCCAGCTGAGGGAAGAGAGAGATTTTCTTGTTTATTGAGCAACATCTGGACATTCTTCATAGTTATAGGCTCATATGGGCCAGTGGAAATGTACTGCACTTTAGGCAGTCCATGGAAACCAATGAAAATGGTTCTTAGATGCAAAGTCTTAACATTGAAATTAATTTGCAAATATACATAAAGTTTTAAAACTGGACAATTTGAGAACACGCTGCTTAGAAGACTTAAATTGATCAGCTTTAAACATAATATAAACCCAAGTCACAGTACTCTCTAAAGTATTCTACCTTAAAATAAGCACAATATTAACAGATTAAAAGTCACAATCTCTCAATATACTGTTTCAGTTAAAGTGATTCCACTTTTAACTACATTTTTGTGTACGTTACTTGTTTTTTTAAAAAATAATCTTTCAATAGAGTGAATATCTAAGTGCATGCATTTTTCTAGCTCACTCTTCATCACTAATGAAAAAGTTAAAATTGCCAGACGCAAAGATTCACACTCTTCTCCATCTTGTATCTCTGTGACTATAACCATTGAAGGACCAGAAAACTGTGAGAACAATTTGTTTCTTTACAGATCTCTACACTTAAATTTTTTTTAAATGTTTTCTTATCAATCCCAGTGCCTCTGAACTCTGACACCAACCAAAGCAATTCACCAAAGTAGCTATATGGATAGCAAACTAGGACATAAAGAGATGTTCAATCTCATTAGTAATTAGGGGGAAAAAAATTGAAACCACATAAGATACCATTACACACCTATGAGAATGGCTAATATAAAGACAAGAACAGTAAGTGCTATTGTAGGCGGGAAGCAACTATCAATTATACATTTCTAGCATAATGCAGAAGAGTAATATTCTGAAAAACAGTAAAACGGCTCAGGAATTTTTGTAAGAGACAGGTTCTCACTATGTTGCCCACACTGTGCTCTAACTCCTGGACTCAAGTCCTCTCACCTGAGCCTTTGAAGTAGCTGGGACTACAGGCATGCACAATCATACCTGGCAAAAAATTCTCTTAATGTTAAATGTGTACTTTTCATATTATTCTCCCCTGACACTGCCAAGTACTTACTCTAGAAAAATGGAAATGTATGATCATATAAAATACGTAATACCTGAACGTGAATGCTTACACAGGCATTATTTTTTTAAAGCAAATATATATTTCTCATTTTGTTAAATTTTACTTTAGGTTTTGGGGTACATGTGCAGATCATGCAAGATTGTTGCATAGGTACATACATGGCAATGTGGTTTGCTGTCTCCATCCCCCCTTCACCTGTATCTGGTATTTCTCCCCGTGTTATCCCTCCCCAGCCCTCTCCACCAACAGACCCCAGTGTGTGATGCTCCCCTCCCTATGTCCATGTATTCTCATTGTTCAACGCCCACTTATGAGTGAGAACAAGTGGTGTTTGATTTTCTGTTCTTTTGTCAGTTTGCTGAGAATGATGGTTTCCAGATTCATCTATGTCCCTACAAAGGACACAAATTCATCATTTTCTACAGCTGCATAGTATTCCATGGTGTCTATGTGCCATATCTTCTTTGTCCAGTCTATCAATCACTGACGGGCATTTGGGTTGGTTCCAGGTCTTTGCTATTGTAAACAGTGCTGCAATGAACATCCATGTGCATGTGTCTTTATAAAACAACGATTTATAATCCTTTCGGTATATTGCTGGGTCAAATAGTATTTCTATTTCTAGATCCTTGAGAAATCGCCATATTCTCTTCCACAGCTGTTGAACTAATTTATACTCCCACCAACAGTGTAAAAGTGTTCCTTTTTCTCCACATCCACTCCAGCATCTGTTGTCTCCAGATTTAATTATCGCCATTCTAACTGGCATCAGATGGTACCTCAATGTGGTTTTGATTTGCATTTTTCTAATGACCAGTGATGAGCATTTTTGAGGCCAGAATGCTTGCTGGCCTCATGTATGTCTTCTTTTGAAAAGTGTCTGGTTCATATCCTTTGCCCACTTTTGAATGGGTTTTTTTCTTTTAAATCTGTTTTAGTTCTTTATAGATTCTAGGTATTAGCCCTTTGTCAGATGGCTAGATTGCAAAAAATGTTTTCCCATTCTGTTGGTTGCCAGTTCACTCTAATGATTGTTTCTTTTGCTGTACAGAAGCTCTGGGGTATAATTAGATCCCATTTGTCTATTTTGGCTTTTGTTGCCAATGCTTTTCATGTTTCAGTCATGAAGTTCTTGCCTATGCCTATGTCCTGAATGGTTTTGCCTAGGTTTTCTTCTAGGGTTTTTATGGTGTTAGGTCTTATGTTTAAATCTTTAATCCATCTAGAGTTAATTTTAGTGTAAGGTGTCAGGAAGGGGTCCAGTTTCTGCTTTCTGCAGATGGCTAGCCAGTTTCCCCAACACCATTTATTAAACCAGGAATCTTTTCCCCATTGCTTTTGTCTGGTTTGTCAAAGATCAGATGGTTGTAGATGTGTGGCATTGCCTCCAAGGCCTCCAAACCATTTGGTACCAGTACCATGCCGTTTTGATTACTGTAGCCTTGTAGTATAGTATGAAGTCAGGTAGTGTGATGCTGCCAGCTTTGTTCTTTTTGCTTAGGATTGGCATGGCTATGCGGTCTCTCTTATGGTTCCATATGAAGTTTAAAGTGTTTTTTTTTTTTTTCCAGTTCTGTGAAGAAGTTCATTGGTAGCTAATGGTGATAACCTTGAATCTATAAATTACTTTGGGCAGTATGGCCATTTTCATGATACTGATTCTTCCTAACAAAGAGCACAGAATGTTTTTCTATCTGTTTGTGTCCACTCTTATTTCTTGAGCAGTGGTTTATAGTTCTCCTTGAAAAGGTCCTTTACATCCTTCATTAGTTGTATTCCTAGGTATTTTATTCTCTTTGTAGCTACTGTGAATGGGAGTTCATTCTTGATTTGGCTGTTAGTCTTAGTATTTAATAATCCTTGTGATTTCTGCACATTGATTTGGTATCCTGAGACTTTGCTGAAGTTGCTTATCAGTTTAACGAGATTTGGGGCTGAGACCATGGGGTCTTCTAAATATATAATCATGTTGTCTGCAAATAGAGACAATCTGACTTCCTCCTTTCCTAATTAAATACTCTTTATTTTTCTTGCCTGATTTCTCGGGCTAGAACTTCCAATAATATATTGAATAGGAGTGATAGGAGAGGGCATCCTTGTCTAGTGCCAAATTTCAAAGGGAATACTTCCAGTTTTTGCCCGTTCAGTATGATAATTGGCTGTGGGTTTGTCATAAATAGCTTTTATGATTTTTTGATATGTTCCGTTGATGCCTAGTTTATTGAGAGTTTTTACCATAAAGGGCTGTTGAATTTTGCTGAAGGCCTTTTCTGCATCTATTGAGATAATCAAGTGGTTTTTGACCTTGGTTCTGTTTATGTGATGGATTACGTTTATAGACTTGCGTATGTTGAACCAGCCTTGCATCTCCAGGATGAAGCCTACTTGATCGTGATGGATAAGCTTTTTGATGTGCTGTTGCAATCAGTTTGCCAGTATTTTATTGAAGATTTCTGCATCTATGTTCATCATGGATACTGGCCTGAAGTTTCCTTTTTTTGTTGAGTCTTTGCCTCTACAGGCATTATTTATAGTCACAAAATCTTGAAACAAAATATCCTCCTATGGGTTCAGTAAATCATTATATGGTACATCCATAAGAATATTATTCAGCATTAAGAAAAATCTATTGATATACGCAGCAATATGAATTAAGCTCAAATACATATGCTAAGTGAAAGAAGTGAGACTCAACTCAGTAAATTACATATGGTTTCACTGCATTTATAAGATATCATTAAAAAGCCAAAACTATAAGGACAGAAGAGAAATAAATAGTTGTCAGACTTTAGGGGTGGGGAGAAAGTATGACCAAAAAGAACATGACGACAGATTAAGGGAATCATTTTGTACCCTGGTTGTGCTGGTGGTTACTCAATACATTTGTTGAAACTAATGAAATGGTACTCAAGATAGGTAGATTACTATATTTAAGTTTTAAAACTAAAGTGTTACATATAAAATATCTGAAAAGGAATGAGGTGTATAATATGTCCTATTTGATACAAATTTATTAATTCAACTTTTTTTTAAAACATTGCAACACACAGAATCCTAATTTTGTGAAACAGTTACAATCAAGGTTGTGGAGATCAGATGGTCATGTAGGACTAGAGATATTCACTTGGGGATCATATCCACGTATATGAAGGCAATAAATGCAATAACCCAGAGAACAAAAGAACATATGTATATGTTTCTACAAAACACTATTCAAAACTAAAAAATTTGAAGGAAAATGACTAAAATACCAAGACAAATTGTTTTTATTAGACATCTTGTTATAGTACCAAGAGCAATTAATTGTGGAAAAATAATTCTCTAGTTAACAACATATTTCTTCACAATTTTAGTTTTCAAACAGAAGTACACAGGAGCAATCAGCAATAATTACATACATTATCATTTTATAAAACCACCTATCTTCTCACATAGGCCACAAAATGGATCCCTATTTTCCTTCTGGAATTTCTGTGAGCCTACTAGAACCACTGCTGTTCTTACAAGCTTCAGAATTAGTAAGCAAACTCTATTTGTATATTTCTGTACACCCTCTGTACCAACTTTTTTCCAGAAAATCAAGAGGAAGGAAAAAGCTTCAATAAAGTCTAAACAGTAGAGAGATTAATGAAGATTTCTTGGCTGTTATCTAAAAGAAGGAGAAAAAAAAGGACAAATGGCAAATTTGACTGGAACTTAAGACACTGGAATATTTTTAAAGGCACAGTGACAGATGGAAGTGACAGACACAAAGGACCATACAGCAATTACTGTGATTCATCTGCTGGCATTGGAAATTGGTAAAAGTGGCTTATCAGTGATTCTAATACCATATGAAGTACAGGTGTTGCACTGAACTTCTGAAGCTTTATATCTGTAAAGCTTCAGAATTTAAAATAAAGAATTAGTAGAAAATTAAAATGAAAGAAAACTTTTATGCCTGCACAAATTATTAAGTGAATTACTAAGAAATGGTGGGATAAACTATGTTGGTTCAGTTTCAAGAAACAAATGTACTATTTATACATTATCAAAAACATTTCATCCTCTGAACTAAAATCATTTCTCTGTATCTCTCTTACATTGCTTTTAAGTTTTCTCATTAAATAGGATATTACATATTCAGTTGAGGGCAGACTATCAATGACTTATTTTTCTATCACTATAGCTACCTCAGAATCTTAAGAGTACGGATACATAAAAAACATTCAATGAATACACAGAAGATACATAAATCTACCGAGTCAGACAATAATTAGAGGTTCATAGTCTCTACATAAGCATTTTAAAAAGATAAATCTGCTATACTAACATCAATTATTAATTATGTCTTTATTATGTTCCTATACCTGTGTGAAAAATGCTGAGTACATTTGATCACTTAGGTATCAAACCCCCATAAATTTGGTTGAGTCCCTATTCACTGACAAGAAATATGAAGACATGGAGAGATAAAGAAATAGAACAAACAGTGATATCTTGGGAGTGTTTCAAACACATACAAGTCTTATCTCAAATCAGATACTATTTTGGAAAATCAAATTCTAATTGCATGGTAAAGCAATCAGAAAATACAAAATAATGAACTAAAATATTTTTACATAATTAAAATGTGTCCCTATATTTTATAGTTCTTTAATAAGTGTTAACTTTGAGTATTTTTTGCACTGTCCTGCTCTCTGAAAATCTAGCACTGAATTTCTTTTTGTTCTATTCTTCACACATTCTATCCTATGATAATTTTTAAATACTTTATTTTTATTTTTAAAAAGCTCAACTTAATAAATGGTAGAAAAAATAGAGCCTCCCTAAAGATGTTCATGCTCACATTCCAGAACCCATGAAAATGTTATCATGTATACCAAAAGAAGTTTTGCAGGTATGATTAAGTTAAAAATCTTTAAATGAGGAGGTTATCCAATCACAAGAGCCCTCATAAAAGGGAGGTAGAAGGGGAAGAGACCTAGATGTAACAATAGAAGCAGAATCTGGAGTCTTGCACTTTGCAGCAGAGGAAAGGGGCACAAGCAAAATAATGCAGGCAGCCTTGAGAAGCCAGGAAAATAATATAGGGAATCCTTCCCTAGGGCCTTGAAAAGGAATGCAAACTGGCTGACATCCTGGCTTTTAGAACTTGTGACCTCCCAGAACTATAAAATAATAAATCTGTTTTTTGAAGCCACTAGGTTTTTGGTAATTTGTTACAGCAGCAACAGAAAACGGATACACTGCGACACACATTTCTACAGTAAAAAACACCTAAGGGTGTTTGCAGAAGTCTTTTCTTAGCTACATTCAACCAATCATGATGTTCATTTATGTCAGCAGATGATTTTCCAAAGAATGACCCGCAATAGCAGGAACATCCATTACATTTTTTTCCATTACATTCATTTTAACATATATTTAATTTAAAAAAATCCATGTTTTCTGAGCATCAGCAATAACATCATAAGGCTTTAAGTCAAGAAAAGGTTTTTTTCTTAATTTGCTAGGCTTGTTAGAACTCCATAAGCCACAGAGATAAATAAAATTTTATTTCAATAGTATGCTATGATGATACTTTTGTCTATATTCCTGTACCACAGAGACAAGATGTTTTCAACCCAGGTCGCATGTTAGAATTACCAGGAGAATTCTAGAAACAAACTCCATCGCCCAGTCCTACCCTGAGAGATTGATTTAATTGGTTTGTGGTGGGACCCAGGCATCAGTATTTGTTAAAAGCCCTTTGGTAACTCTAACATACAGCGAGAGCTGGGAACCAGAAATACAGATGCAATTTTAAAAATATACAACACTATATTTTTCATAACTCTTAATTAGTAACAGAACTTCCAGACTTCCTTGATGGAGGTAAAATGTTGAGTTATAATATGTAACAGTATAAGAAAGGCAACAAATACATTATACGAGCTTTTTCTTTTTTTAAACTTTTTTATGAGATGCTATCCTTCACAGATAATGTAATGGTAGTTTTACCGATCTAGGCATACATGGTTGCTAATTTCTCTAATCTCACTACATGCATATGTGGCAAGCATTATGTTATTCATTAATTTCAAAATAACGGAATATATTCATCTAACAATATTTTCTACCACTTTATTCTGTAATTGAGCTTTCACTGTGAAATGTCAATTCTCTAATTGTTATAGTTAGCTCTTTGTCAAGAAAAAGTTATTAATTTTATAGTAAATATTTAGGGAAAGAAGTCCCTCATAAAATATAAATACAGCTTACTGGAATTATGTCTATGTGTGATATCTAATGAAATTCAAAATCAAAACATTCATAAAACTAATCTTTTATTGAAAACTATCAAAACTGTACGTGACTAAGATGGCTGAACTTGTATTTCCAAACTGCTGTGGTGCTTTCATATAAAAATGAAAATCTTTCCTCATTTTGTGTTTCACAGAATGCAAACAGATGTGATACATGTGATTAGAAAAGCTTCACTGTAATTTAGGTACAATGTTTGTAGAAAAGCCATGATATAAAGTTGAAGACTTTAAATTGATAATATTTTTTCCAGATAATGTTTTGATCTATACTACAGTCAAAATTTAAAAATTCTAATTTTAATTCTATTGAAAGTTTTGAAAAACAACTGTATGATTACAATTTTTATTTTATATGTACCACTGGAATGAGATACAGGGTAATTATTTTAAGAAAATATATTTAAGACTTTTTCTTAGGAAAAAATTTTATATACTAATTATAGACCCTCAAAAACATACTTCCTTTCCAAATGAATTTAAAATATATCAATATCCATAATCAGTGTTCATTAAAATATTCTAATAAAATTAGAATCTATTGTATCATTCACTCATTATAATCACAATCAAAAGGTGGAAGAACATATTCATGATGTAAAACAGGTCAAATTATTGAAGTTTGTTATTCTTCATGTGACTTATTAATAAAATCTCCAGCCTGAAGGCATAAAGAAAACACATATGTAGTATCAAATGCACCAAAATAAAAACACAAATATAATGACATGAAACTGATGATTTTTACTGCTACAATTCAAATCATCCTGTCAGACTACATTTTTTACAAAATCACAATCTCTTGGAAAGTAACAGAGCACTTTTCTTAACTTAAAAAACAGGTTAAGTCATTAAATTAATTCGAGGATATTTCACAAAATATGCTCCACATATGTAACAGCCTCTAAGACACTTTTATGCTTTAAAATAGAAACATATGGTAATATTACAAATACTGAATATAAGGAAACAAAAAAGTACTATATTCTTCAACAATTATAAGTTTTTTCTTAAGTACAACCTTTTAACAGTAAATAATTTATGGATTTTTAAGCTATTTCATATATAGTTCATATATATATACATATAAACAATGTAATAGCCTCTAATGAGCAGCAGAACCATTGTAACTATATCATCAATATTAATTGTTAAATCTGTAAATCTAATATACAATTGCCAAAAATGTAGGTAAATATTTAACACTTAGCAATAAATAAAAACATATGTAACACATACTCTGCATTTGCTTTACAAAATACCTCTGCATCTGGCTGAAATATATTGCTTAACATTGTTCTATAACTACCCAACTAATTGACGCTAGGCAGCACTAATAGAGATAAAAAAATATTTTGTCCTAGATAAACTGTATCAACTATAATTTTAATATTAATAATTTTACTAATAATTTTAATTAGTAAAAAAAGGTTCATTAGGAATTTGGGAGGGATTGGGGATGCTGGTAAATAAGCCACAGTAAAATTCCTTAACAGAAAATGATTTTTTTAAATCACAAAAATATAGATTGTCACTCTAGTTTGTAAACATCATTTCAAGAACATCCGAAAATAACATCTCATTCCATTATTACGAATGGGTTTTGTATCCAAAGTGTTAAATAAATGAAGTATTTCATAAATTATCCCAAGCAAAACTCCAGTGTTAACATGAACAAAATAATTTAAGAACCAGGAACCTAGATGCAACTGTACAGGGCATCGACACAATCCTCTCATTTTAATAAGAGAAACTAAGGCTCAAAGAAATGTCTTTATTTTCTTCCTAACCAAGTTATCAGCCCTGGCTCCCCAATTCTCACTTCAAGGCACTGCTCACCCACAGCAATTTTAATCAGTTAGAATCTACCCAAAGTTTGTGACTTATGCCAAGTTTATCAACATCTTACCTTTTTGGATTTCTTTTACCTAACCTAGGCCTCTCCACTTTGAGTGTGCCCTCATAGAATGTGCCAATGACTTTGAGTTGGTGAAGTAACAAAAATGCAATTAAGCTACTTTCTGCAAAGGCCCAAGAAAAGTCTACCTATAAAGACCTGTATGTTTTGAGTAAGAGAAAATACTAAATCACAAGGGCTGACTCATGTCTAAAAATGACTACATCTATTTCAAACTTCAAGTTCTTTACAGTCAGAGCACCAGTTTCTCATCTCAAAGATCTGGGGTCTGTAACTAAAGACCCCAGGGAACTATAACTAAATAGTAAGGTAGCTATCTCTTCACATTCACACGTCAATCAGTGGTGGAGAAAAAACAAAATGTCAACCACGGCAAAAACGACGCCAGAAAAGGGGTAAATGAAAAGCAAGCCAAAGTCATTCCTGGCCCATACCTGTCTCATAAGTCGATGCTGGTAGCAAGAGAAATTGAAGGTTTCCAGGTTTGGAAAGAAAACACGTTCCTGACAGCCGAAGTTTCTGCTTTCTGAAAGGCTTTCTCTTGTTCATTTTCCGCCATGGCCATACTGAGAAGAGTACTGTGGAGAATGCCTTTTCTGGAAGCCATGCAGTTATCAGCTCATTTTGTCTGTACTAGAAAGGCTGAGAACTTGTCTTAGGGATTGAACAGTCTCAGACTGTTACCAGGATTACCATTTCTATGGATACAGATTTCTCATAAAAATTCAGGACGCTTCTAGTGTGTCTGAATCTAGTCAAATCTATGGCCTTGTAACTGCAACTCATGAGTTGCTTTATAGTCCTTCTAGGACTCTGGATATTTCAGTCTTTCACAGGCACCGGGGTGTAATCTTGTCTATTCTACCATCCTCAGTGTAATGGCCTATGCCGTAGGCAATCGAAAAGATGACCGCAAATTGAATTTATCACATACAGTTCTGCCCCTTAGATGGAACACAGGATGCTCAAAGGAGGGTACGCAAGAGAAGCCAAAAAGGTTAGGTTTGGTCTTTTCCCAAACTCATCTCCCAAATAATACACAATTCAATGACCATTGCCAGCACTAATTTGAGTTTAAGGCACAAAATTTAACTGTTCTAATGCTAAATGTTTCAAATCATAGGTGATGCTCCTAACTAGAGAAACTGCAGATTTCCTGGTTTGGGGAGAGAGTATGTTCCTGGATAGCCCAAGTTTTAAATCATCAGACTCTCCTTCCATGTAGATTATTTTTCTCTCAATTTTCAAATAAGTCGCCTTGCACCTAAGTTTGTTTCTTTATTACATACTGCAAAAAAAGTGAACACAGTCCAGTTTTGTTACCTTTCCCCAGCATTTCCTCTAATGTTTCAGGGTCTATAGGCACAAGGTTAATATTCAAAGGAACAACAAGTAAGTTTTCCTCTTTTTTTTTTTGGAAATCAGTTACGAAGGATCACCTACATCCCAGCCTGAAGAGTGAGGTTTCACTGCTGTATTCCCTAGCTCCTCCATTCAATCAAATATGTTTCAGAACCTTTCGTGGCAGCACCCAACTGCATAAACCAAATGCTATACCAAAAGAATGTACTTGGCTGCAAAGAACAAATATTCTTCATTCAAATAATTCTACAAGAAGGAAATCTCTTGGCTCACATAACAGAAGTCAGATACAGAATACATTCTAGGGTTGGACATTTTTGTGCATGTGATTCTCTACACTTAGGAAAATTTAAATGGGATAGACTGTCAAAAGTAAAATAACTGGTTCTAGGTACCATAGACTATTTTAAGACAGACATATCTCTCTATGTGTATTAGTCCATTTTCATGCTGCTGATAAATACATACCCGAGACTGGGAAATCTACAAAAGAAAGAGGTTTAATTAGGCTTATACTTCCACATGGCTAGGTAGGACTCACAATCATGGCACAAAGTGAAAGGCATGTTTCACGCAGAGGCAGAAAAGAGAGCTTGTGCTGGGAAACTCACCTTTATAAAATCATTCAGATCCCGTGAGAATTATTTACTACCATGAGAACAGTATGGGGGGAAGTGCCCCCATGATTCAATTATCTCCCATCAGGTCCCTCCCACAACATGTGGGAATCACAGGAGTGAAAATACAAGATGAGATTTGGGTGGACGCAGCCAAAGCATATCACCATGGCTCATTTTATTAACCCACACCTTCATGTTTATAGTAGTCTAATTATAAAAAGGTGTAACAACGGTGGTGGCAATAGGAATATAAAGAAAACTCTCATGTTTTTGTGTGTGGTTCCTGCATGGCTTCTCCTAAACTGGATAAGCAAATTTACACTTTGGATTACCGTTTCTTTAGTTTTGCCTCAAGTCTATTGATGATTAAGAGAGTACTAGTAATTGTAATATAAGAACCACTTGAAATATGTTTTTTACACTCTACCAGGGGTTGAAAGTCAAGCAAAAGTAAATTTTCTAGGTATCAAATTCTAACGGAAATGCCACTGTACTGGTATAGCAGCATGGCCAGGAGGCACTGATTGGAAAGTGAACAAGGAAGAGACGTGGCAGATAATGACATATCTATGACAGAAATGAATAATGAGGAACTGTAAAAGAACGTGTATGCTATTTAACCCAAGAATTCCACTTCTTAGATTTCTCTTCTGCAGAAATAAATGCACATGAACATGACTGTATATATTCACACATCTTAATGTTCAGAGCAGCACCAATAAACCGCATAATAGTTTACAATGGTTAAATGATAAATTTAGATAAACCAGCATGTAAAGTCCTCCAGGATGCATACATACATATATAGACAGATTTGATAATCCAAGTAAATTTATCTAGGTAGATACCCACTAAAAGATCAGCAGGTATTTTGTCTGGAGGATTTTATAGCCTGAATTTATGTGCTCCCCATACTCAGTTTAAATATTGAAAGCCTAATCCCAATGTATTAGTGTTCAGCTAAATCCTATGGTATTTGGAGATGGGTCTTTTGGTAGGTAATGAGATCAGAAGGGAAGAGTCCTCATGGCCTTCCTATAAGGGACACTAGTACCCTTGTAAGAGGCCAGAGAGCTAGCTAGCTCTTTTCTACCATGTGCATGTATACAAAGTCAGTCTTAGCAACCTAGAAGAAGGTCCTCACCAGAATCCAACCATGTTGGCACCCTGATCTTGAACACCCAGGCTCCACAACTGTGAGAGATAAAGTTTTCCTGTTTATAAGCCACCCAATCTATGGAAATTTGCGATAGCAGCCTAAAGTGAGTAAGACAGAAGGGAAATAGAATTGAAAAGAATTTACTGGTTGATACATTTATTTTTCGAGAAAAATAAATGTTAAAAATGACAGGCTACTTGGTCAAATAAAAATAACAGACTATCAAAAAGAAGTCTTAGTCTCGGGATATGGTACTATACAATTTATATGTATTAAATAGCTTGAGTCCTGATTTTTTAATAAGCTCAATAACAGAATTTGCTCCCAGAGTTCCCAAAGATACACAGATGATGTAACAGAACAAAATCTAGAAAACTTAAAGAAGGAAAATATCAAGGAGAGGATTTTGTCCCACCATCAATGGATTCAATGCATTCAACAATGTTTAACCTACACTGAAAGATGGCTGAAAGAATCAGACAAGATCTAAGATTAACATTCACATTTTAGGCATATAAATTTTTGCTTATGTGCAAAGATGAAAATTAAGTATTTACATGAAAGTTCCTTTTTCAGATTCACAGTCTCCACGTTAATAATTTTAGTTTTTATTAAGTCTCATCATGTATGGTTCATGAAGAATATTTTTAGTATCCAATATTCACTAAAAACTGAAACAACAAAGATAAGGTTTTCTTTTTTCAAGTATTTCCCCCATGATACCTAAATCATTACTTATAAAAATACTTAGGCCCATTAAGCATATATACTATGTTGTTCCTGTCTGTTCTACTCACATGCGTTTAATTAGCCACGGTACACCGAAAATATAAACTCAGTCTCTAGACAAATTTCTAGGGAATTTTCTCTTCCTAAAACTTAAGTATTTCGGGATTATGGACCAATACGTATATTTACAGTTTTCTGTGTAGACAAAAAGACATTTTCTTAGCATTTCAATAATCCATACTAGCACAAGTATTACAACAGAGAAAACAAAGGAACTGGGACATTTTTCTGAATCCTTTTCAAGTCTAACTTGTGCTTGTCAATAAAATATTCTTGCTATTTCATTTTTCTGTTAACCTTAGTAGATCCAAGGCTACCCTTAAGAGTTGCTCAACAAAGAGCATGTATCAAAAATGTGTATAGCACAATTATAAATGCCCTGAAGGAAGTAAAAATGGAGTAAAAGAAAAACAGCAAAGGCTTCATATGAAGAGAAATGAATGTGACTTTGTAAATCCAAACTCAATTTGGTAGTTTTGAGGGAATATGGGATTGTTAAGAATTAAATAATTCCTTGAGAAAAAGGGAGTTGATGAGGAGGAGCCATGGATTTGAGGTGACGGGAAGGCACAACTCTACTGAAGCTGAAGCAGGAATAAGGTAACGAGTCTAGAGATTTGTGTGGTTGAAACGGAATTACACTCAAGACAAAAAAAAATATCCTTAAAGATTAGCAAGTGCTAATACCCAGGAAGAGTGTTCCAGGCTGCAAGGTGATCTCGTTTCTGGTTTTAGATAAATGGAGAACTGAGCCAATGCCAGGACAGGTTGTGTGCATTTGGGTAAAGTCTTTATTTCAATCCCTTAATAATTTTGTTCTATTTCATAGCCAGGACAATGAGAATAAATGTATGGTGTGAGCAAAGAGATGAGGTGAGAGAGTACGTTAAATAGATGACTATTAAATACATTGTTCAATAATAAAGAAAGCAGTATTGTTTCAAGTCATAATTACTGCTGAAAACAGTTGCACAACTATTTGGAAAGTATTTTTAAGCAATGCATCATAGTCTTGTAGTTATTAATATTAAAAACGTAGGTATCAGACTGGCTTGGGATTCTATTCAATGTCTGCCTCTGCTAGCAGTGTGAGATTGGACATGTTACAGAAACTCTCAGAGCCTCCTTTTCCTCACCTATAAAATAATAATACTCCAACAGGTTCACTGTAAGCATAGTATCAGGTAAACCTAGAGAACTCAGTTCATTGCAGGAACACAGTAGGCCCTCAGTAAATAATACTTAGCAACAACCCAACTTTTCCAAAGCAGTATAATCCATATTAAATGTATTTACTTTCATGTGGGTTTCAAAAGAAATGTATGTATACAATAATAATTTGAAGAGTAGCATGGGAATTCTGTCATTATTCCAATACAAATGTATTTTATTAATATAAATAATTGACTAGTATACAGCAGGTCTCTAGCTCCTTGAGAAGTTGCTTAACAAGTTCCAAAATAGAAAAATCCCTATTTTCAGCTCTTCTAGTCAGAATAATTGAAAATAACAAACGCATAAGAGAAAAAAGGTAACTTAAACGCAGATAAGGATGACCCACACTCATGCAAACATTTAGTATGTTGGAACATCATTCGCTGTCTCTCAAGACTCTGGCAGATATAAACACACATTAAAAAAAAAAACTCATGCACATTTCAAAGTTTCCAATTTCTTCTCTCTGATTGTTACAAATCATCAGGACTAGAATAAATCTCAGCAAGAGTGTGACTGAGACTATCTCACAACCCTCATTAGCTTCTGGAATATTAACAAGGGAAGTAGTCTCCTAAGCATGAATGAAATTACTGCAACTCTAGAAATCTGTGGCATCACAGAACTGGGTTGAGCACAGCAGAGCCATTTTGCTGTGATCCGATCTTATGTGATATTCACAGAGGTAAAAACTAAACAAGAAAAATTCAGAATGTACAGTGATTTCTACCCAGATGACAATATCATCGGAAAAGTTACGGCTGCGTATTTACCATCTGGAAAGTGAGAAGCCATTAGCCAACAAGCATCTATATGTTCAAGCAAGAGCTACCACATAGCCACATGCATGGCAAGTCTGAATCAGCAACAAAGCCAAAAGCTGTCTCACCAAAGAATGAATACTCATGATGTTTCCAAGTACCACACAGATTACATTAAACACAACTGTTATAATTTCATATTGTTATTCTGCCTGACAGCAACATCAAAGATCAAAATAGAACACGATCAAGGATAATTCATCAAGAATGTGTACTTAGTTAGCATTAATAAATGAGTTAGAGACTAGCAGTAATCACAGAAGTTCTTCTGAGTGGGAAAGACTATTGTATAGAAATGGAATACAGACCACATGGAGAATCCCAAGTGAAAATACCCAAGGTAAATACAGTTTTGAGAAATCCTCCACAAATACGTAATTGCTTTATTCTTCTAAATCTAAATATGTTGACATCCATCTTTTTTTTCCTCAATTCCCTTAACAAGTATTTATCTCTACTCTAAAACAATTCAATATTATATAAGAATACAGGGACCTTTGCTGATAGTAAATATTTTGAAATCTCTCATACAATAACTCTTTGGTTCACCATAGTCTTATCAAGATCAAAATTAAAACTTCAAACACAAAAGGCTACACTTTCAAACATAAGGCTACAATGAAAATTCATCCAGACTTATAAATGTCAAACCAGCTTGCAGACACATAAACCAGATGTCTCTCTGCTAGCAGGTGCATAGAGCTTCACAAGTGTCTGCCTTAATTGTTCCCAAAGTTCATCTGAAGTTGTCCAGGCAGAGCCAAACTAGAAAGCTATTTTCAATTGCTAACTTTTAATAGAAGACACTTAACTTAAAAACATTGCTTTCTTTATGTGCAATGCAGAAAAATTGGGACTTGAATCCATTTTCGGTAATAGGAACAAACAAATTAAGTATGGTAGATTAGGTCACCATGTTACAAAATAAAAAAAATAACCATAATGAAACAGTAAGCATTCCTCAATAGATTTATTCCATTTGGCTTTGCTGCATAACTGAAAATAAAATGAAAGCTTTTAAACAACACAGGTCTAATTATGCTATTCCTCCTAAATTTTCTAGGATCTCCCTTAGAGCGCATTTTAGTGTGGCTTTTGTAACTGGTAATTTCTTTTCAATAGCTTTTTTTTGCAGAAAGGAGAGTTTGGAACAGGTGGAGTAAATGCTTTAGTGGCGACTTCTGAGATTCTGGTGCACTCAGCACCCAAGCAGTGTAGACTGCAAGCAATGTGTAGTCTTTATCCCTCACTCCCCTTCCACCCTTTCCCCCAAGTCCCCAAAGTCCATTGTATGATTTTTATGCCTCTGCATCCTCACAGCTTAGCTCCCACTTATGAGTGAAAACAAACAGCGTTTAGTTTTCCATTCCTGAGTTATCTCACTTAGAATAATGGTCTCCAACTCCATCCAGGTTGCTGTGAATGCCATTATTTTGTTCCTTTTTCTGGCCAAGCAGTATTCCATGGTATGTGTATTTATCTTTTTTGTATAACTTCTTTTGCTCCGAGTAGATTTCCCAGGAGTGGGATTTCTGGATTAAATGGTAGATCTACATTTAGAAACAGCAGCCATCTTACTCTCATAGGGTAAAGCAGAGGTTTGCCCAGTATGTTCTATAATGAAGACCCTTTCAACTTCTGAAATGCTCATAGACTATACCACTAAGCTGAATTTTCAGTATTTGGCAGTTGAAAAGTACATGATTATGAATTTAAAAATACCTTTAAATTATCATCAGTTATAACACCGATATATTTGAAGATAATTATTTCTTCCTTACAGAAAATTCCTAGAGTAAAATAGATTTGCAGATTTTGATAATGGTGGTGTAGCTCATGGTTTAGGAAACACTCCTAAGGTGAAAGAGTAAGGAAATAAGAATTGCCCCAACACTGTGTTTTCTCTGTTGTAGCTCCAAAGGTCAGCACTATACTTACACAGAGCATGCTCAATACTTATTTGCTAAAAGAATTAACTAGTGAATATCAGAGTACTAGTCTTAGTTATACTGGGCTTTGAGACTTTGCACTGGTTGCTACCTTTAGTGAAATGTGCTGCCCCAAGTTATCTGCAAAGCTATTTCCCTCAGCTCCTTCAAGTAGCTGGCTAAATGCCGTCTTCCTAATGAAGCAAAGCCACGCCTGAGATCCGCAATGCCTCCTCCCTTACCTTATTCCATTTTATTTTTCCCCCTACAAGTTATCACGATAATTCTCTTACCATTTAATCCTCTTTTGTACTATTTTTACTCTGTCTCCCACTTAGAGAATGTAAGATGTACAAGTACAAAGACTGCATGATTTGTTCACTGGTGCAGTCCAAGCTTCTAAAAGAATGCCTGGCATAGTGAATACATTTTAAATGACTTAATCTTTAACAAATCATTCCATGTCTGATCCTTCTGTACAAAAAAAAAAAAATGAAGTCTTCCCTGCTAGTTCAAAAAACAAGTGGATTTCCCATTAGAAAATGAAATCCAATGATAATTTTGAAATTTATGTAGTTATACTTGTAACTTTTCCACATAGGATGGTGTAAGTGATAAGGTAAGAGAATAGAGGAATCCTCTCTCTGCTAGATGCTTACTGTTTGGGTGGACGTGACAGTTCACCTTTTCAGAATATATATATTTTATTGGTTCTGTGTCTCTGGAGAACCCTGAGTGATACATAAGGTTCTGAGGCAGCCTAAGTTGTAAAAAGCAATGTTAGCAACATGGCTTCTTAGAGATGCACAGATAATATGCACAATCTGATGTGATTTCTTAAGAAAGTTAGTTTCTACTGACGTATAAATGACACTACAAACTGCACATTTCAAGTGTAAAGCTTAATGAGTTTTGACAAATACATACAACTGTAAATCCGCCATCCTCATTCATATGTACATTTCCATCATCTCTCCTGCCCTTTTCCACTGTTCTGGTTTCTATTACCTTAGTTTTGCCTGTTCTACAACTTCAGATTCTAGAAAGAAAAGGAATAATACAGTACAAACTACAATGAAAGGAAAGTCATTTCACCCTGTCACCTGCTTAGGTGATTGGTGAACTGTCAAATTTAGGGGATAGGAGAACTGTCATCTTGTCAATCCATGAACATGATATACATATCCATTTATTTAGGTGTTAATTAATAGATTAGGTTAAAAGGTCTTCACTCTAGAACATACCAGGCGAACCTCTGCTTTACACTATGAGAGTAAGATTGCTGGTTCTTCGAAAAGCAGATCTACCATTTAAACCAGAAACCCCACTCTACCAGAGCAAAAGAAGTCATACGAATAATACAGTACATAGTACAAATAGTACAGTACATTTATGAACAAAATCTTTCATAAATGGTTTCCATTGCTGAATGTTTTCCATCAGACACAGTGTTTGAGATTCAACTTTGTTGTTGTATGTCTGTATCTTAGTTTAACATTTATATTTCTGATCATCTTGAGTTTATTTTTGCATTAGGTGATAGGTAGAGATGAAAGCTCAATACTCTCTGACAAATGTTTCCAATTCCATAATAATTTGCTGAAATGATGTTCCTTTTCCTATTGAAACATCTTGATATCTTTGTCAAAAATCAGTTGTCTAAATATGTATAGGTCTATTTCTAGAGTATTTCAATTTCTCTACTTATTTTTCCCACACCAATTCTACACAATCTTTATTCTGTAGCCTTACAAGTTTTTAAATCAATTGGTATGAGTCATCTAACTTTGTCATTCTTTTACAAATTACGTCTATCGTAGGCTTTTCACATTTCCATGCAAATTGAGAATCAGCTTGTCATTTTCAAAAATAAATGCCTGTTGGCATTTTAATTAGGATTGCATTGAGTTACAGCTCATTCAGTGGAGAACTGTCCTCTTGTCAATCCATGAACATGATATACATTACATATCCATTCATTTAGGTGTTATTTAATTTCTCTCATTGATATTTTGTACTTTTAAGTATAGAGATCTTGAACATTTCTCTACAATTGTTTTCCTAAGTCTTTTATATTTATCATGCTACCGTAAGTGATATTATTTAACTTTAATTTTTAATATTTGCAGTATATATTTTATATTGACCTTATATTTAAGAAAACAATTCCTCTAAAATTAGTTAACTAAGGGCTTTTTCATAAACTTCTTACTAAAAACTTGTGAAATTAACATTTTACATAAATTGCTTCTAAGGTAAATTTGCTTCAATAAACAAGTCTACATTTACATTAGTGACACGCACATGTTCTCAGTCTCCCATAGTTTAAAAAATATGAACATTAAGAAAATAATTTCACCATATTTTAAGTTGCTGCTCATAAAAGCTTGAGAAGATATCAAATACTTAAGTATAAATACCACAAACATAAAAGGGATTAAATGTCAATTTTATATGTATGTTTGTGTGTGTGTGTACATATAGGTATATATATGTATACACAGGCTTATATATAAAAGTCTTTACAAATCAAAGAAACAGTACTGCTTTTGCTGAAGCCAGACAAAAATATCTCAAGATATTACTTCTTTGTGTGCTTATCCCTTCTAATGAAAACAGAGCCAATGCACTGGGTAGTGTTTTCTTTACTTAGGATTCGTTCCTCCAAATTTTAAGGAATTCAGAGCTCTCCCGACCTCTTCAACACCTTCAAGCAAATAGCCGTGAATCTCACTTTTTATATGTTTTGGCTGATATCACTAAAATTGAAAACACCAATGGTAAAATTTTACCAGGATCCGAACATTTAATACTTAATGTAAAATTAAACATACTTACCTGAAGAAGGAGACCCTCAATCCTCTCAAGCTTCTAAGACCCCTTCTCCCTAGACTTCTACATTGCATTTCAATAGAAGTAAAGGCTGGTAGACCAGGTGCCACCCTTAATCACACTCCTGTAGATCTCAGGCATGGTATGGAGCAATCTTTCTGGAAGGCATTGTTTTTGCTTAAACAGGATCAAACCCCCACCTAGTCATGTACCCCACGCCTACTTCATGAATCAAGACCCTTTCACATGTAATTTCTAGAACTGTAAAACTTTAAAAGGGCAAGAATTTTCTTTGTGGAGGAGCTCAGTTGTTAAGGTATTTTCACCTGCTGTAGCTCCCGGGCAAATAAATCGCCACTTCCTTCCCTGTTCGGTGTTCGAGAGGTTTGTTTGTGGCTGTTCCTGCTTCAACCTAAGACAAAAAAATTATTCGCAAAACAGATGAAAAACTAGAGTGACAGATAAGACAAAGATGCTTTTAAATCACATGAAGATTCCTCTGCTAGTCCTGGAAGAAGCCCAATCTAGGCATTTTAGTCTATGCTGTGGGCAGAGGAGAGTGTGAACCTAGTTCTTTATTTATTAGACATAATACTGTTGCTCTGTAACACTGAAAGATAAGGTAGCCTTATACAAGTAGATGAGAAAGGGTGCCATTTTTGGCTCTCTTATGACCTGAAGCCTACTCTGCCTCCTCAGAGATTTAACACACAGAGATAGTTTTGTTACTACTTATGCTCCAAGTTTCATATTCCCTTACCTAATATCTATATGCCTTTGTCTCTTAAGTGTCCCCTAAATTTGTTATAAAGTCTCTAGAAAGTAGCCTGGCAAGAAACTACAATCTGTCAAAGTTACTGAAAATTTATCAGAAAAGAGAAAAATCTATGGAAAGTATTTCCCTATACCTAGAACAATCTGAGTGCCAAAGAAAGCTGACTTTGGATTTACATCTTGTATTGTTTTATTTTGCTGTATTGCTTTAATCGTATGATTTTTCTGACACACAGAAAATTGAATTGCATGAGTATAAACTATACTCTCAATTAAGGGTCAAAAACAGAAGGTAATGAAGACAAAGGCCAAACTGGACAACAGAGTAGTAGGATCTACGTTAATACTCTGGAAACTTGTGCGAACTTCGGAAATTATGCTCTAGTGGGTTTAAAACCTTGTTTTTGGTATTTTGGTTTTTTTCCCTTAACACAAAGAATGTGACATTTGCATGGATATTGTTCGGAGGTGGCGTCTTGGAATCACTAGCATAAGAGTTTGGAGTGGAGACTTTTGCAGCTTGAAACAATTCCCCAGATCATTCCGATAGGTTCCTGCAATACCACCATTAATGCCTCACCCCACCAAGAATCATAGTTGTAAATTTAAAAAAAAAGGCATAAAAAACTCTGTTTACAATGTTCTTTATATAATTACAATTTGGAGCCCAACCCAAATCAAAGTAAACCACACAATGATGCCTTGAAGCAAAGGTAATTAAGATGTGCAGATAATTAAGGTGGGTATTATCAAAAAAGCAGTGTTACAGCTCTCGTTCCCTTAGGAATGTATCCTACCGAGCCAATTCTGGCAGTGAAACAAAGCAAGTGTCAAAGAATGATTCCTTCTAAAACCAAGTATTTCCATCAAGATTTTGCTTTTTTAAAAAACGGTTGATATTTAAATGGACTCTCTCTCTTAATACTTCACTGAAAGATTTGCCCCTCTCTTCCTCACACCACTGTAGCTGATTGAGGTGGGCCAACAAACAATCTCTCGGTATCTTGATGACAGTGAAACCAATATCAGATCTAACTGCACTGTGACAGGCATTTCGCAGAAAAGCTGGGAAGGGTCTCAGATTTCCCTGTTTAGAAGTACTGTGGAATCCTCAGCTTCTCTCTGTCCAGAAGATAGAGTCTAAGAAAGAGCCGCAATACCTGAACTAATCAAGCAACTTTCATATCTTCCTCCCCATGTTTGGGGCCAGGCTGTGGCCACTCCATCATAAAAAGCTTCCTTCCTTTCATATGCCTTCTTCGCAAGGAATCTCTTTAGAAGACTCTAATCTCCAAGTCCCCTCCCACACCTGCACATCCATTCTTCCCATCGTGATTACAGACCATCTGCTCAGGTCCATTTCTTGTTCTGAATTGCTACAGAAGAACTGATAATAAAGGCTGTCATGGTTTCCAAGCACACCCAGGCCAGATTCCTTTGGTTCCTCTGTATCCAAAGCTGAGGAAAGGCCCTGCTAACCCCCATTCCCCATTCCGAAAAAGCCAAGGAGAGATGAGACCATAAAATAATCTTAAGATTAATAGAAATGAGATTGCTTCATAGGATAAAGCCAAAGCTCACTAAATATTAATAATGTAACATGGCTTTCATTTTATTTTGTGTATACATATGTATATACATGTAGTATATGTATATATACAAACATGTATAGAGATACATAAAATATATATTTTTTTAAGAAGTTCTTCTGCTAAAGCCTTATTGAGGATGTAAACACAGTCATGTGTCTGAAGTCCAAATCTAGTTCAATCACGTATTAGCTCATGTATGTGAAATTACTTGAGTTTCTGGGCCTGGGTTCCTCACCAGCATATGTTAGAGCTATCAATTCCCACTTCATGTGGCTATCCTAAAGTTTCTATAAGAGTTTATATGAAAGTGCCTGGTGCACACCGTCCTCAAAAAAATATGTCTTCTTTCCATATTCTATGAATGATTAATTTTAACGAATGCCCTTAATTTAGAAGCTTTGCTAGGCTACTTATGTGAAGAAAATAAAATATACAATCAATCAGAAGTAGTGAGATTATCTTCAACTAGGATGACAGAAGACACACTGTAGATACTAACAAACGTGCATTCAAGAGAAATGTTCTAGTGTTTCCAAGTAATGTAGCTGACATATTCAAAGACAAACTGAATGTCAGAGAACTTTTAGCCTTTCTAGAACATGTTACAGTATCTAGAGAAAGACATTCAGGTTTGAGACTTCAGAATTTCAGTCTGAAACCAAAGAGCCACCTTCCCTAATTAGGTGAGAAGGCCTGTTTCTATCACATCAAACGCTCTGGTCCCATGAAAGCAATAATCACTCTAGTTTTTTATTTCCCTAAATAACCGAGATAATGAAGCCACCTAGATCACTCTGAGTTTTGTTGCTCTTTCCATACTGTTTTCTTCATAACCTAATGATGTATATTATTTTCATACACAAAATAAGCAAACCCTGTTGATTACTCAAATGCTGACACTCATATTTTAGTAAAACACAACAGGTGCTTTGTTGATCTGACAACATGACAACATGTTGGGAAAAACTCTTAAAAAAAAAAAAAGCAGAAATCTACCCAAACCCAGGTCAAGCAAAATAGGATAAACATGATATACATGGCACACCTACATCATGAATACACCATTGTAAACTTGAAGAATGCTAGAGGGCAAGAAGGAAAACCTAGTTATGAAACCAAGCTGCACACCTGGGGAACAGGGTGGAGAATGAGGACTAGGTTGATAGCGACTCAGTGGCTTTAAGTATACGTGATTTAAGTTCAAAACTATGTGAATATACTTTCTCAAAGAGTAAGTTTAAAAAGCCAAACACTTGAAACCATGAAAAGAATGGGTAAATTCTTTTTTTTTTTTTTTTTTTTTGGTCAGGGTCTCGTCTGTTACCCAGGCTAGAGTGTAATGGTGTGATCAGTCATGGCTTACTGCAGCCTCAGATTCCTGGGCTCAAGCGATCCTCCAGCTTTAGCCTCCAGGGTAGTCTGGATGACAAGTATGCACCACCACACCTGTGCAACTCTTTATTTTTTTTTTTTTAAAGAACCAGTTTCACCATGTTGCCCTAGCTGATCTTAAACTCCTGGGCTCAAGCAATTGTTCCTAACTCTGCCTCTGCCTCTGAAAATGCTAGGGAAAAATGAGTAAATTCTTTCATTTGAATCTTATAATATAAAGTAGTAAGAACTACAGAGCTTCCAACACATAATGATTCCATCCAAATCTCTGCACTAGAAGTGACCAAACTCCATCAGGAAGAATAGGAACCTTTGTCTCCTAGTCTCTGTGGGTAAATAGAATCTTAACTTCTTTGATTACCAATTAACATACACAACTAGCCTAAACATATTCACACTGACCAATCCTTTGTAATTTTTTTACTGGAGTGTTGCTCTTTCCCAGACACCCAATATGTTGAGAAGCTTTGACTTGGACGCCTGATGGCTAGTTGAAGGGTCTAACTGGACCAGTGGTTCCCAACTCTGGCTGCACATTACAATCACCTGGGAATTTTAAATATTCTCCCATCTACCCCTTCATGCTTCTTTAAAAATGAGCAGTTACTTCTGCACAAATCAGAAGGAAGCTCTACTCTTTACCCTACCAGTAGTTACTAAAATCTGTTTTCATCACTTTAATCAATGTCTGCCTTTGTTATCTTTCATACTAGTTAATGCCTCTCGTATGTGTAAAGGACATGTCCAAAAAACTTAATTTAAAAAAATCTTTATTATCATGAACAAAATTTTACCAGTAAAGTGGATAATAAAAGAACTAAAACATTTAACTGCCTTTTACACACTATTTAGAATGAATGATTCTAAGTACCAATGTGGGATGAGCCCTCCTCAAAAAAATTAATCCCATAGTCATTTTTTATTACCATTAAAATAAAATTCTCCTAAATCTCATTTCTATGTAGAATCTGCATGCTTCCTGTGCATACACTCAAACCATAAGTTCACTTTAAAAAAATTTCGTAAAGTATTTTCTCACTTGACCTATCTTTGTACTGGCTAGATAATTTACTAGAGCAAAATCCTTAATGGGGTATCTGGTTTCCAGATTTTGTAAATAACACGGACTCAAGAAAATCAGACATTCCACTCTAATATATTCCAAAACCAATGCCTTAAGATCTGTAGGCATTTTTTTTTTTTTTTTTGAGATGGACTTTTGCTCTTGTCGCCTAGGTTGGAGAGTAATGGTGTGATCTCAGCTCACTGCAACCTCTGCCTCCTTGGTTCCAGCAATTCTCCTGCCTCAGCCTCCTGAGTAGCTGGGATTACAGAAAGGCACCATCACACCCAGCTTATTTTTGTGTTTTTAGTAGAGATGGGGTTTTACCATGTTGGCCAGGCTGGTCTCAAACTCCTGATCTCAGGTGATCCACCCGCTTTGGCCTCCCAAAGTGCTGTGATTACTGGCATGAGCCACTTTGTCCTGCCAGATCTGTAAACTTCTAAAAGTGACTTTGCTTCTATGGACATTACTGCTTTTTTCCAAAAAATATAAACTTCGATCACCTCTCAGGAGTTCTTGTGCAAGAAGCAAAGTGGTTATGCTTACATACTAAGTGACTTAGTCTTCATCAAAGTGATTCACACTGGAAAGCATTCTCTCACACCAGAAATTGGAAATGTTAGACTACGAACCAAAAATCTGTAAAGTATTCCAAAAAGTTTTATTACATCAATAGTATTTATTTACAATAATAGCAACATCTACAATGATCATGTGGGAGTACTACATGCATGATCTAAATTTTGGCTGCATGGTATTCACATGCCTACAAATTTAAAACACTGGAATGACTTGACACATAAAAGTTCAATTAAAAATATGTGTTGCTGCCTAATTTGATTTTTAGACACTCTATAATCAAACTGCAGCTACCTTATGATATCTTAAGATTTTTTACAAGTCAGTGAAAACCTGTTTACAAGAAATTTCAAGTCACAAAACTTCTCACAAGGCTTTTTATAAAGTGTAAGCATTGTGTACATTTAAATGCCTTGTACTGTGAAAGAGTATTAAATTGGCATATCATCAATTCCCTTAAGCAACAATGCAAACCTAACAGACAATGAATTTTCACATGGTAATGTGGTGAGAAAACATGCAGAAACCTGAAACAAATACCTAATACATAGATATCAAAAACCGTTGTTGCTTAACAGTCTACCAGATACACTGAATTCTTCCAATCCAAAGTGTGTCCTATTCTTATTTTTATGTTTTTTTATATAAGCATTTTTCTTAGTATTTTTGACCTATGTCTAATAATGAAGAAAACTGTAACACATATGAATACATGAAAATATCAAATTCACTGCAAGGAAAATGAATTAAAATAGTCACATATCTCATAAGATGAAAGGAGAGATCAAAGGTACACACATACACCATTTAGTTTGATTCAATTTCATGAAACACAGCATTTGAAGCTTCTAAATTTGTCAGTTATGTTGAAATAAAAACATCTAAGTATTGATAGTGACAGTAGACAGACAAATTCCTAGGCAAACAGGGGCAGGTCCCCAGTGAAACTCTACCTTCAAGCCAAGGACATTCTAAAGCTTGGAAAACCAAGCTACCAGTTACAGACAGAATCTATGAACCAGAGTAAGAACTTCCATCACCATCTTACTCACTTTCTCTCAATTGGTTCTTTCTGAATGATGCCTTGTAACCAATCAAATGGTGCCTTTTCCAAGCCCACCCATAAATCAAACGGCACACATTCCCCCATTCAAAGCCAATTTAAACCACAGACTAGCCTCACAAACAACTACTCACTTTCGGGTCCCCTCCTGCTGTTGTGAGCTTTTCTTTTGCTCAATATATTTTACTCTGCCATATCCCCTTTCTCCAGTGTCCCTGTACCTTATTCCTCTTGGTTGTGGGAAAAGAACCTGGAACTTGCTGAAATGTCAGAGTGAAACAGTTGTTAATGCTCCTGCTCGCTGAGCTGCAGGGCAGTGGGAATAAAACAGCTGTAACACTCCTGCCTGCTGAATTACAGGAATAAAAAAGCAGCAACAGTATGTTGATTGTATGTGTAAAACTTTTGAGTTCTTAAATAATTGTGTTATTTGCAAATAATGACTGTTTCTTACTTCCTAATCCTTTATTCTTTTACTTCTCTTTTATCTGACTGTGCTAGTTAGAGCATCCAGTACCAAGTTCAACAGAAATGGCGATTATGACCATTCTTTTCCTGTTCTTCGTTTTAAAGGTAATGTTTCTAACACATTAAGTTTGATGTTCAATTTAGATTTCTGGAGTATAACTTTACCAAGACACTTTAATTTGCTAAAAGTTTATCATTATTGGTGCTGAATTTTATCACATCTTCTCTCAAACTATTGAGAAGATGTCACCAACTTTTCTTTAACTTGAACGTATGGTAAATTACCACAGTTGAATTTTTAATATTATATTGTCTCTGAATCCCTAGGATAAATCATTTGTACCCATGTTTGTGAATGATAATAGTCTGCAATTTGTAATTTATTAACTTTTACCTCCATAACTTGAAACTATAAATATATAACTAATTTAACCACTATTCTGTAAATGTTTTACATATTTTCAGAAACACAGTACCTATAGCGTAAACAGAAACCATTATAGTACAATAAACAAAGAAGTACTACTATTCAAATCTGTGATGTCCTGATACAGCTTCCAAGTGTTTATTCATTTTTGCACTTTACATATTGGTCACTCAGTAGTCACTGAGGGTCTACACTACAACAGGCACCATTCCAGTGCTAGAAAAAGTGGTAAACCAGACAAAAACATTCTGTCTTCTTTGGCTTCATATTCTAGATAAAGAAGACAGACAATCAGCATGAATAAGTAAAGCATTTTGTGCCAAACTGTGTTAAACTGTTATACAGAAAAAGCAGGAAGAATGACAGGGAATACATGAGTGGGAGATAGGCAGGGTCAATTCATGCTCAGTACATACTGAAGCACATCTGGAAAGACACCAATGTGATAAAGAATGCCAAAGCTAAGCATTATGATGAAAACAGAATAAAACTATTCTTTGTGAAAAAAAAAAAGACAGTTTTGGCAAGGCTGACAGATATGGTAGAATAGTAGTTCTCAGCTCAATTCCTCCTAATGCAACGAAAATAAGAAATGATGCAGATGATGTGACCTACCCTTTCCTTCCTCACCTAGGGAATAGAGTGGAACAAAGATGAGACAAATGGGTATTACTATTACACTAGTTATTTTATTACAACAAATACCAAATTTTAGAATTATTTTTAGTGTATGTTACTTACAGTGTATTTCACAAGTGGTTAAAAATAACTATGGTTGGCAATATTTTAAGGGTCTTATGTAGCTGCACTTTAAGGTCCCCTGAAAATCTGACGCTTTATAATTCCACAGATAAGTATTAATAAACAAGTATCCAAATTTTATATAATTTGGACACAAATATTTAGTGCCTTTATCTTACTCATTTGGTAAAAAGGAAAACTGCCAAAAATAATAAACACAATGATCTATTGTTTGGGTGTATCCAACATCTGTTCCCCATTCTGTGGGGGAATGCACCCCACCCTTATTCTCATTCATGGAGTTTGGGTGGGGCTGACCTGGTTCCAGGTGTGGACAAGTTAAGTAGGCCTGATTAATAGAAAGTACATTCACATGGGCCACAGTAATTGAACCTGAAAACGAAGATATATTTTATAACAGGCTTAATGAGAATTAGAACTATGGTTTTCAGTGAAAATACTGGGATAGAGGCACACTCTTTCCCCTGAGTTTACAAAACATAAAGTATAAAGTGGGAGCAGTAAATTACATAGTGTATGTTTGATATTATTTAGAAAACCACCTGAGAATAAAGAACCAAATTATTTGGTACAGATAGGGATTTGACAAAGCCTAAAGCCATTATCTCAGATTTTTTCAGTTATATTTTTAAACCACTTTGTGCTGTGTTTCTGACATTTGCAATTAAAAAGTCCCAACTGATAAACCAATTAGTTCATCAATCAGTTCAACTGGCTGAAAAACCATTCCCCCTTGAACTTCCTCAAGTAAATATGCCTGAAACTGATATGCAAGGCTTCATTTTAAGTCACCATAAAATATTGTTCAGGAAGCAAAATACTGAAATCCATATAGTAACACATCTACATAAAGATTTCAGATATGTATTAATTCATTTTACAAAAACAAAGATCACTATATTCAAAATTTTAAGAATATTGGTTACAAATTTAGAGAGGAAATTAAAATTTGTACTGTGGCAAGCATTGCATTTTCCAGCTCATTAAAAAATTTCAATCTAGTTAGCTAAGTTATAATTCTGCAATTTACACACATTACTCTACATTTTCCTTTTTAAAATTTTAAATGAATTTGGCAGTTTGGACAAAGTTTTTTTTACACACTTCCAACTAAAATGTTACAAGCATCAGAAACAATAGGACAACTGAATTGAGGGAAAAGTTAATCTGAATTCAAATGAATATCCAAGTGATATAAACCTATTAAAATTCTTAGATTTTTGCAGCAAAATGAGTGGAACCAGAGGCCATTATCTTAAGTGAAACAACTCAAACAGAAACTCACATATCAAGTTTTCAGTTATTAGTGGGAGCTGAATAATGTGTACACATGAACAAAGAAGAGGACGACAGACATCAGAGACTTGAAAGTGAGGGAGGGGGAAATTGATGAGAAATTACATAATGGGTACAATGTACACTATTTAGATACACTAAAAGCCAAGACTTCACCACTCCACAACATATGTGTGCAACAGAATTGTACTTGTACTGCCTTAAATTTGTATCAAAAAACAAGCACACACACAAACTGAGAAGGCAAGGAGTTAGCAATCATTTACCCACCATACCTAAACCAAACTTTGGAATTTTATAAAACAACTACAAAATCTTGAGATAATTCTTTTAAATTTAGCACCAAGTACAACTGAAAAGTTATAGAGCGATAGTCCCCTGTCTTTATAAGCTTTGTTAAAGCCAAGGAATCTATAACAGCAGAAGCAAACGTAATAATTTCTGTGACTTTAAGATATTTAAAAAATCATAACTAGGTAACTTTTTGGATTTGTACTGATTATTTTTCTTTACTATATATTTTACATCAGAGAATTCATAATTCAAAGATCTAGAAGAGATACCTCACTGCGATTCTTAGCATACATGCTTTCTCATTATGCTCCAAATATAGACCAGCTGAAAATATCTTTAATCTGAATGCAATATACACAGCACTTCTCAAGATAGAGGCTTGAAAACTAGTCCACAGGCAGCAGAAGGCAAAACAGCTATTCACCATTGCTTATTTTCTTGAATTTACAACAAGGCCACATTTGCCATTGCTCAGCTAACCTCACATGCCTGTGGAAATAATTAAACAAAAGACATGCATTTTTAACACCCAACTAACCTAAGGTAACCCTGATTTACATGACTTGAGAAAGTTACTGGTGAGGAAAATCCATGTTCTTACGATGTTGCTGGCAAAGGCCAGTGTTGTCAGTTTATTAGAAACACTGAGGTTATGATATAGAAGGTACAACTGTAGAAAATATGAATGAGACTCTTTGAAATTATTTATTGGCCAGGTCACTTGTTAAAAATTAACCACTCCCCACCCCACACCAGTTGTGTTTATGTAGTTGCTTAAACTGGTAATTTTTAGGCTAAATACAATGCCTTCATTATTGAAACTGATACCAAAGTTCAGAAAGATTTGCCATTGCATGTTTTAATGTTTTCTGTTATCAGCATGTTTTGGAAAACTTATGTAACCATTTTCATCTAAAAGTCAGACTTGGTGATCATGCTTATTCCTTTCTCCATGGGCAAGAAGTGGGAACTGAGTAACTATATTTGACCTTTTATGTAGGGGCTTTAGCTTACTTCCTTTTATTACAGTGAGAAAATGACAAGTCTGTGCTAATACTGGACTTTCTAAAACTAAAAAAAAGACCACCCTCCCTAAAGAGTCTAAATCCTTTAATATCATCAAAACATCTTAAATACGAAGGCAGAAATTTAATAAAGGGCTAAGAGAATTAAGTTAGTGACTAAGGCACAATTAAATTTAAATCCTAGTAATAGTTAATGAAATATATTATTCCTACTTAAAATTCAAAAACAAACAGATCAAGTCAGAAACCAAGGTACTTAACCGGTAGATAAGCAAGAAATAACCTGACTCTTCACTAACAGGCAACTAGAAACATACAGTATAATAAGGATAGGTGTATTATAAAACTATAAATGCATACCTTCATATATTAAAAAACTGTATGTGGCTTAATAATTATTGGTATATTCTCACAAAACATATCTCCAGTGGAGGATTAAAATATTTTTTGTTACCTTACTTTACAGTAAGACTGAAACATAAGGTTGGCTCAAACCAATGATGTAAATACATACCAGTCGGTAATATAGAGTTTAGTGGTCCATATTTTAATACATTTCATATTGCGCTGATTTCAGCTTGAAAGCCTATGAACAAAATTAAACTTCCTTTCCTTGCATCCTAATTTCAATACTTCTAATACAAAAGTACTTTTGGTAAACAAAAAAAAACAGTATATTCAATACAACTTTTAATTTTTTGTGTTTCTGAACCCCTCTTTTCAAAGATCCGTCTGTAGGTAAGATCTGTGGCCTATTATATTATGACTTAGAAATTTTGAGTGATAAATACAAATTCTCAACCTTTTTTTAAACAAAATCATTAATGTAAAAGATTACAAGGTACATTTTTAGCTGAAAAAAGTGGCAAATTCTCTGTGGTACTCTTTTTCAACATTATTTCCTTATGTTCCTCCTTACAAAGTGTTTTAGAATGATACAGTGATTATAAACATACATATAAACAATGACAAAAGCATAATAATCATGCATAGTGCCTGTGTAAAACATATGTGTTTTTCCTGTCCATTAAAATTCATAGTTTAAGCGGAATTACTGTCGATGTGTTTATTATTAAACCAACTCATTTCTAAACAGCATTAGTACATTGTCACTCTCCATTCAGGAAGAGGAAGTTTGAATCTTAATTAAAGTATACTTCCTTACCAGTTGTCAAAAGTGAGTAATGAGATGGATGAAAAACTAATAAATCTTGCTATTTTCTATAAACAAAACTCAATGCCCAACATTACACACCTCTCTGATTCTCCATGGAGAAAGTCCTTTTGTATTTCCATTGTGATCAAAATCAGAAAGGTTGATAGGATTCTCAGAGACTATAAACACATGCCCTAATTTTACAAACTATTCTCTTTACTGAGTGGGAAAGAAAGTAAGGAATTTTGCATAGGAACAAATTCTACCACTCTTCACTCTCATTCCTCAAAAATAATTCTTGGACAGATAGCTCCTGATTTTGGAAATCACTTACCTTTGCTCTAAAATGATATACAGCATCTATTAGGCAATAGGCTGCAAATGTTTCAAATCATTCAGACTTAATGTCATTGACTGAGAATGTCAAGTATTTAAAATTGACTTCACATTTCTCCTATCTAGTTACATTTCCTACCCTTCTTGATGCTTTCAAGTCCTCCAGCATGAACATGATGCTCTTCACTTGATTCCATTAAACACTGCAATTTTAGAGTGCCTTGTACAGCTTTTTATGCAGTTTGGATAATGCGTGTTGCATAAAATGAAAACAAACAGAAAGATATCTCCCCTACTCACATATTATTCAAGGAAAATCTACATAAAACTGCTGCAAGAAGGTTGCACACATTTTATTTCAATGCACTAAAATAATGTCATGTACCTTAGAAAACACTCAATTTTGCAAAGCCTAATTATTCAGTATGTTCTTTTAGACTATTTGTCATGCCACTATTTTTTCATTATTTAATTACTCAAAATATCAGAAACTGGACAAAGACTAAAATCAAATACCATTTTAAATTTTTCACTGACATAATAGAGCAAGAGTTTTACTGCATAAATAGTTATAGGAAATCAGATGAATCCCAATGAAGTATGAAGTGTATCAGTGTTTTCTGTAAGTCCACAACACGTTTTCCCTGAAGACCAACAGTAGGATTCCACTTGTCAAACTGCCTTGTTTCTATTCCTCTTATTATACAACTATCCCCTGGAAACACCTTTCTAAAACCTCTGAGACACAACGCCTTCTGTATTACATGCTTTTAATGTGTGCATCTCAACTTTCTGAATTGTAACACCACCATTTTCTAGCAATTATTTTGTAACACTGGCTTCACTAATCTGAATCGAAATAATACAGCCTACATATGCACCCCCATTAATATAATGCTCTAATTATAAAACTCAAGGTGTCTAAAATAGTTCCTTTTGTTATGACATAAGTTGGGATAGTGAGGAAGTCTCACAAAAACAAGAGATAAGGGATAATTTTAAAAAATAACTTATACCTCTATTTTTGCCAGTTTAAGATTTGTCTTATTAGGAAAAGCTCCAATTTCCTCTATTTACATACTTAATACTACTTTCATTGATTTTGCAGTGTTCTACACTGAATCTCTTTTCAAATACGTATGAGTCAGAAAAGGAATACGTTAGGTAAAAAAAATTGTAGTCTATAGTTTCATAATTTCAGAATAAAGCATTTAATTTTCTCACTTCATAATTATCTTCTAAATTCTAGTGACTCTGTGGAAGCTCCTTTTATGACACACAAAAGCTGCCCTGTGCCAAGTCAGAGAGCATGGCAGGCAGGGTCAACATTAGCCTTACCTCTTCTCAACTCCTCTAATACTATTGTGTGTCCTACCCTTATCAAAGAAAGCTATCTATGGCTAATTCACCTTAAGATTTTGGGAGAACAAGGTAGAGAATAAGTGTATAACGCCCATTCTTTATATTGTTTAAAATGTATGCCCCTGTAATTTTGAAGGATATCATCTCCAGGTGTATTAATTCCTTCAGGAGTGAAACCTTGTTGGAAGTTCATATTACTCCTTTGTGACTGGCACATTATGTTGTACACAATAAACACTGGGCACTCAGAAAATAAGCTGGATGACTGGACTTAGAATGAATAGAAAGATTTGAGTCTTTCCATGCCAACAGCATTCCCACAATTATGATGAACATTCCTAAAACCCACCAAACTTGCTGTGAGAAGTGTAAGCACCAACCCCACAAAGTGACAATACACAAGAAGGGCAAGGATTCTCTGTATCCTCAGGGAATGTGGTGTTATGACACATAGCAGAGTGGCTCTGGTGAGCAGACTAAGCCCATTTTCTGGAAATAAGCTAAAACTACAAAGATTATTGTGCTAAGGCTTGAGTGCATTAAGCCCAGCCCAACTGCAGATCTAAGAAGATACTGGCTATTAAAAGATACAAGCATTCTGAACCAAGAGGAGATAAGAAGACAAAGGGCCAAGTGATCCAGTTCTAAGTGTTTTTTTTTTTTTTGAGACACAGTCTCACTCTGTTGCCCAGGCTGGACTGCAGTGGTACAATCTCAGCTCACTGCAGCCTCCACCTCCTGGGGATTCAAGTGATTGCTCTGCTTAAGCCTCCCCAGTAGCTGAGATTACAGGCTCTCCTTACTACAATCGGTTAATATTTTTACTTCTAGCAGAGACAGGGTTTAACGATGTTGGCCAGGCTGGTCTCGAACTCCTGACCTCAGGTGATCTGTCAGCCTCGCCCTCCCGAAGTGCTGGGATTACAGGTGTCAGCCACCGTGCCCAGCCCTAAGTGTCTTCTTTTGTTTTATTATGACTACGATAAAGTCTTGAGCTTACATTCACAAAAAAAAGAGAAAGATTTGAAAACAAATCTAAAACGCAAAATCTTAGGTTGCACCATATGAACTACAACCACAAGAGAATGAGATCTTTTAGGAATGTATATAAGAGCATGTTATTAAACAAAATATTCATTTTTATTATATTTTCTAAAATTTCAACTTGATATCTAAAAGAATATGACCATTTTATAATTAAATAGAGAAAGACAAAGTTTAGTAACCTAAGAATGGCCACAAGGTTACTGAAGATCAAGAACTAAGCTATGGCTGAAGATGCCCATTTCAATATTATATCCACATTATTTTCACTTATATGCAATTTCCCTGTCTTTAATAAAAATTTAAAAATGATAAAATTGCACTAATGTGTTTGATATGGATCTGATCCAAATCAAGCTCTTTAAAAACAACTGTACAGATAATGTAAAAAGAAGTTTTGCTTTCCTACCACGCTGCTAGGCCCTCTACCAGGTGTTATCCCTCTACGTGCAATCAAAAAGTATATACATATACATGTTTATGTATGGATACATGTATATAATTTGCATGATTTTTATATTTAAACATGTCTAGCCCTATTTACTCTATAAACCCCTTAATTTTCGTGAGGGTCAGTAGCAAAAAATACTTAACCTACCATATCAGCACTCCAATATTACTGTGGTAGGCAGCATTTGGTATGGTTCCCAGTGATAACCCTTGTGTAGTCACCGTCCCTGAGTGTGGGTGGAACACAGTGATTTGCCTCTGGTGAACTGAATACAGCAAAGGGGATGGCAGGTCAGTTTCTGATGTTACAGAGGACTGTGACTTCCACCTTCTGGTTCTCTCTTGCTTTCTATGATGTTTCCAGACATTCTGTGCAAAGGCCTTTGTGGCAAAGAACAGAGGCAGGCCTCCAGCCAGGAGCTCATGAAACCATGAACTGAGGCCTCAGTGCAATAGCCCATGAGGTACTGAATTATGGCAACAGTAGGGTGAGTGAGATACTTGGGAAAATATCCAGGAGAGCTTTCAGATAGTTGCATCCTTGATGGAGACCCAGAGCCTGAAGACCCACAAAAACCATGAGATAATAATGTTGTGTTATATATTAATAGCTATCAAATGCACTATTGAAAGGAATTCACTCACCAAAAATTTCCATAGCAGTACCCTCCTTAAGTTAGATGATGCTTCTCTTCATTTTCATACAGAAAGTTGTTTCTTTTATCCAGAAAAAAAAGAGGTCTGGGTACAAACATACTGTTAGATAAAAATAAAACCTACTGTTGGATACATCAGTATGGTGGCAACAGTTAATAATCTATTGTACATTTCAAAATACCTAGAAGAACGTAACTAAAATGTTCCTGCATAAAGGTAAATATTCAAGGTGATGAATATCCTGATTACCCCGATTTTGTTTTTACACATGATGTGAATGGATCAAATTATCAAATGTACCCTGAAAATATGTACATTACATATTGATAAAAAATCTGTAAAGGTGTGTGTCTAATATTGCATTTCATTTGCATATATCTAAATAAAACAAGCTTAGTGCCACTCTCTAATGAGCCTGCCAAGTAAGCTAACCAAACTCTCCAAAAAACAATTTTTTCAAAACTACAAATTTTTGAAAATGTATTTTATGATCTTTATATTTTCCCAAAGAATGATTAAATCTAAACAATAAAAGCCAAAACAATATTGAAAGTGAAAAATATTTAGTCTCATAAACATTCCCACATCAAAAAGACCTGATTACTTTGAACAGAATATTATGGGTTTCTGTAAACAGATTTGGTGCTGCATGTTTTGTGTGTCTGCCATATGATTCAGTGCCATGGAAAGTTTCGCGTGTTTAGTAAATAATTCCCAGTTAAATTCCAAGTAATTGCTCATTGCAGGAAGTCAAACTTCTAAGTCTAACCTCACCCATGATAACCAAAACAAAACAAAACAAAAATCAGTGTTCTGCTAACTGACAGCATATAACCGTTTGTTCTCCAAAGGATCATGCATACTACAAGGATGATTCCTCTATCTAGTGGACACAGAGCGAATATAGACATTTGAGATGAAAAAACTGATGTCAGTGATACCCTATACATTCAGGACCAAAGTTGCAATACAGCAGTGAAACCAGTTCCTATATCATTATGAGTTGGCCTAACATGCCGTTTCACAATGAAGAATGTTTCTTGGATGTCCTTTATAATGAACAGAAAACCTTCAAAACCAAGGCAATAGAGAAAAACAATAGTACTTACGTTATCGAGTAGAGCAATATGGTTTATACTTTGTGATAAGACCAGTACATACAGCTTTATCTAATTTAATTTTGTTACCAAAAGTATTTATTGTTTCATATCCTGTTTCAGAGGTTTTTATAATAATTCTCATAAATCTTTTACAATTTTTTTTTTAAAAAACAAAAATTTACAGAACTGCTTTGGTAACTTTCTTATTTTTATGACTCCCAGATCTGCAGTCATAGGAACAAAAGAAAACACAGAATTCAGAAGAACGGAGAGGGTAAGACAGTGCCTCTGCTTTATCCCACAGCCTCTCCACAGCTTGTTTTTTTTTTTTTTTTTAACTCTGCCAACTGGTACCATCTTTCCCAGCGTCCCCATTCAATTAAAATGCTCACTAGGCCAACATTACTTTCAAAAGTTCTATTTCCCACTATATTATAACTCAGTGAAGTGACAGTTTAATGGAGAAGAAATAAGAGAAAATGGATAGAGTAAAATGATACATACTCCCCACCATGCTGCCACATTTAATATGCTCCTCAGCCTTCCTCTGATGGATCCAGCTCCCCCACTGTCTTCCACTGTACTTTGATCAAGATGTCTGACAAAAGAACAGTTCCTTCTCTGAACTCTACTAAAATATATATACTATAATGAATAATTTCTCAGTAAAAGGAAATAAGAGAGCAGGTGAAGTTTGTGGTCACATATGGAAGGGAAAGAAAACCCAGGTTCAGTTCCAAAATGTCTATGTGTCAGAGTGAGATATGTATGGGTAACACGTCCCTGGACACAGACAGCACACCATCCTCTGTCTCCACTTTGTCATCCAACATAGGCTATAATGTGGAAGTTCTGACATCTGCATTTTACAAATGAAGAACCTGGGACCTATAAAGCTTCATTGCTTGTCCAAGGTGATATAACTAGTTTTTCCAGCGTGGGGTGGGGGGCAACAGACATTAGTTCAGCAAAAGAAACAATCAGTTATAATAGTTTATGGGAACTTTTAAACCTTGAACTTATGTGCTTATATTGCTAAATCCCTAAGCGTGTAAAATGCACAGGTTAAAGATAAAACTGCTTACAACACTTTAGTTATTTTATAGGCTTTAAAATATTTACTGTCACAGAAGTTCACATGTGAAACTGAAATATACATAGTTGGAAATATGTGTATTAAAAAGTGATCATAGAGATATTTTCGAGTTTCAACAAAATTAAGACTACATACTCTAAAAACTGTTGGCTTGAGCTATTCATGACAGAAATATTATGTCTCTATAAGTTCACTGCTAGATCATCAAATACAGATTTTTAGGTGATTAGAACAGGTTTCTCAAACATAATTTGTATCTTGGACCTTAGTGATGACTTGTATAGCAAAGTTAGATTAATAATGACAAATGAATATGTTACACATAAAATTATTTAAAATCATATTTAAAGGAGACTTAGTCTAATTTAATTTTGTTACCAAAAAAATTTATTTTATTGTTCCATATCCTGTTTTGGGGATTTTTATAGTAATTCTCATAAATATTTTACATTGTTTTAAAAAAACAAAAATTTACAGAACTGCTTTGGTAACTTTCGTATTTGCCCCTTAGTTCCTTTTAAATATTAAACTATGAAAACTCATTTTAATTATCCAGTCATATCTATAGAATTATTTTAGAAAGAAAGATAAAGCCTGGTTTAAATTGATTCAACAAAGTGTAAAAGCAAGCTTTATATTGCACTTCTAATCTAAAGCAAGAATTTCAAATCATTCCGAATTATTGTACATGAGTTACTGAGCACTGGATAATAGAGTCAGAAAACTTTATACTGTGTATAAATGGCCAAGCCAATATCATAATCCTTAAGTCTAACATTAAGCTATCTACAAGTAGGTTGTTTTAAGTGATAAATTTTCCTTTTGAGTTTGCATGTTAAATCTGAATTTCAAGTAAACATCAAAGATTTTTTAAATTCAAGTATGCTCAATGTAACTGTTGGGACACACAGGAAAAATTATTGTTTATGTGAAATTCAAATTTAACTGGGCATTATATAAATATAAGCTGGCAACATTACTCTCTACTGAAAAGTCAGTGTCAGTACACTGCATACAGACACTTTTTGCCTGGCCAAGAGAGTTACATGAATTATTTATGCTCTTCAATTTCTAATTGAGATTTGCGCCAATAAACTCTATTTTCTAACTGTACATTGTGATAATAGTGGTGTTTGTCCATGGCTCCTTTCGACGACATGAGAAAATGAATAGATTTTTCCCACTGTAATCATCTGAACACAACCAAAAAAGAATTTTTTTCTTTTTTTGAGACAGGGCCTCACTCTGTTGCCCAGGCTGGAGTGCAGGGCAGCAAATCTCTGCTCACTGCAATCTCCGGCTCCTGGGTTCAAGCGATTCTCCCACCTCAGCCTCCCAGGTAGGTGGGACTACAGGCGCCCACCACCATGCCCAGCTAATATTTTTCATTTTTTTTTTTTTTTGTAGAGACAGGGGTTTCACCATGTTGGCCAGGCTAGTCTGAAATTCCTGACCACAAGTGATCTGCCCACCTTTCCCAAGGTGCTAGAATTACAGGTGTGATCCACTGCGTCAGCTCAAAAAGAATTCCTCAAAGAGAAAATATTACTGATCATGGATGAAGATATGAATTCTGTTACTCTGTCAGTTATCTGCCCTTAGACAAATATGTATAATTCCTTGGGCCTTGGTTCCTCTGACTTCAGTAGCCCCCAACAACATTAACATTTTGTAATTCTATTATTCTAGGTGAACTAAAATGTGCCTAGTTCTTAATAACTGTGGTCATACTTGCTTATTTTGGAAGCAGAGGAAACAACAACCTCTAAGCTAAAAGAAAACCAAGGGACTAGCTAAAAGATAATCCTCATATTTAATTAAAATGCATAGTTTCAGCAGAAATGTTACCCACAGGTTAAAAATGCAGCTGAAAAATTTCATAAACAATAGCTGTTATCACCCATAAATAACTTTAAATATCTGTCATTCCCTGGACATTCAGTACCAAATTACTTTTATTTGACACCACTAAAAAAAGCAGTACACAGTTTAACTTGCGCAACTCTTGTATGTTACTGCCAATAAATTATAAAGTAGTCACAAATCCAATGAAAGCTATCTATGCACAAAGGACAAATCTATAGATTTTCCAAATTTTTCTCCTAATTCTAATTTCTGATAGATTCTCCAAATTCTTTGTTCTAAATAGCATTTCTCTGAACAAAGAATCTCTAACGCCAGCTCATTGTGCCTTCAGTGTAGTTAACATGCAGCTATTTAAAAAAGTGACAATAAATGCATTTCTCTAGGTCACTACCATGCCCTCTTGTAATCTGAATGACAGGCAGTGCTTTCAAATGATTAAATAATCTGTTAAGGGAGAGAAACAACTGAGTACAAATATATTCAATATATATAAAAATAAACAACCTCAGATTATACCAGTGGACAAGGATTGTGGCTTTGCAAGGTTGCAGGATAAATACAAGAATTTGGTTATATTTGAAATTCAAATTTCTTATTTGGAACACAGTTACAAAAAGCATTATATATTTGAAATTCAATTTTAACTGGGCAAATTATACTTTTATTTGATAAATCTGACAGTTCTATTTGGGAAACCCAGTATGAGATATTTGCTCATTAGCATTTCCCCACAAATCAAGTTGAATTGGTTTTAATTTTTCTACTAGAGGCAAGAGGTTCTACTATTATAGCACACATATAGATGAGTAATTTTCCAGCTATAATTCCAGTTATCAACAATATCTTCCTGCTTTTAACAAATCAGATATCTACCATTAAAACTATAGTCTACAGAACATACATTCAGAAAATAAACATTTTACCTACCTGCGGGTAAGATACGAGAAGGCCACATAACCAAATATTTCTTTTTTTTACTTCCTTTGCAAATTCTCTAATCAGCATTAGGTTTTCCATTTTCTGACTGGGAGGTACTACTTTAAAATCAAGAAAATGAACCTGCAAAATATAAAAGACAATCTTTAGAATATCATTCCTTTCAACTTTCTCTTGAGGGAAAAAACATTAAAGAAACTTAAAACTCATATGATTACAATATTGCAATAATCTTTATCAACTTGTGTTAATTTCTAGTTGTGCTTCAAGTCATACTTAAGATAAATGAATCCTCCCCTATAAATACAGATGTAGTAAACATTCAATAAGAACACAATGGTAAAAAACCAAATGCTAATATTCTATTTCACTTAGAGTCGGATACATAAAGGATATGTGATTTCATTAAATCATTCATCCTAATTCATAATTTTTTACCAGGCAAGATAGAAATACAGTCTTACATATACTAAGAAATTAACAATATAAATAAAATTCAAGAAGAGTGATTATCCAATTAAGTAACTTGTTTTTTAAGAGAATCTCTTTCAATGTGATCAATAATTGTCATCTCTAACAAATAATTATTTCTTAAAGTAAACCAAGAGGGCTTTTATGGAGACTATTTTTAAGCAGTTATAATGTTTTTCTTGAAAATATTCTAGTGACCATTTTAAAAACATTTTTAAATTTTTTATTGATACATAATACTCCTACATACTCACGGGGTACTGTGATATTTTGTTACATGAGTAGAAAGTGTATTCATCAAGTCAGTGTATCTAGGCTGACCATCATCTTGAACATTTATCATTTCTGTATTTTGGGAACATTTAAAGTCCTCTCTTCTAACTATTTAAAAACACAATACATTAACCCTTGCCACTCTTGGCCAGGTATGGTGGCTTACTCCTGTAACCCCAGCAGTATGGGAGGCAGAGGCTGAGGCACACAGATCACTTGAGCCTAGAAGTTTGAGACCAGCCTGGGGAACAAGGTGAAATGCTGTCTCTACAAAAAATACAAAAATTAGCAGGTATGGTGGCATTTGCCTGTAACTTACTATATACCCCCATGCCAGCTGGACTAAGGAAAAACACTGCTGCTTAATGTTTAAAGCCTCAACATACTATTTAACTTTTTGAACTACAGAAATACCTTTATTACTTAGACACCATCTACAAACTGAATTATTTCTAGGTTATCCCATCAAATCAATGACTTAATTTACAGGGAAACTTTTAAGACATTAAAGAGACATACGAGAAGTATTTACAGGGTCTTTTCCTGAATTAAACACAGATACAGAACACAACCTTATGAAATGCACAATTAGGGTAACAAAATTCAAGCATGAAGAAGTAGGATATATCTCAAACTTCCCTGTTACCAGATGCAGAGGCCTGATGACAACATGAAAACAGAAGACAATCTCCTGCAGATGTTCATCCTAATACCATGAAACTTCAGCATATACTTTACAAAGTGCTACTAAGCTTCAACTTCTAAAATATACCAACTACTTACGTATTCCAAGAAAAAAATTCAGTTGGTACAAAACCACAGTTTTAATTTAAAAAAAAAAAAAAAGCACTTTTATACAACCACAGCAGAGGATCGCAAAAGGGTAACTCAAGAGAAACGTAAATGTTGTTGCCTTAATAAAATAAACTTACAGCCAGGAGAGGCTTGCATCCATTGAAATACAGCCAAATATTTCTTGTAGGTTGAGTGTTGCAAATTTGCTTATAGATACTTATCAAGTAGGTATTTTTGATGTCTTTTTGTACTGTTCACTAATTCACTACATAGAAATTACAATAAAACAGTGTATGCAGCATGACATTTCTAACAGTTCTTTTTCACGTATACATAAAAAAGATAAGGCTATCCTTCTGCCTTCCAAGAAAGAATATCTAATTTCATTTTAATGAAAGGTAGCACATTTACTCATATAAACTGGTAAACTACTTAAACATTTAACATGTGGTTAGCCTCATGGCTTTGTGGGTGGGCAAGGTTTCTGGATCTCAGCGTTCAGAAAAGACTCCTCTGCGCCTTGTACTCAGCTCTACACAAACTTCGTATTTGTCTAGGAACCATTTAATATATTCCTGGTCCCAGATGAATTCTAGTTAACTTTTTATATTTCAAAGTAAGATTTTTTTTTAATTTCTGAGAATAGATATGTTAATTAAAAGACTGTAAGTATTAATTAAGCACGAGATTCCTTAAAACCCCACATTTAACACTTTCCTCTCACTGCAGAGTCTATGTTCACAATAAAAGGCACTCAAAGGGAGTCAGGATTGGTGGTATGAAGGGAAATCGTCTCTGTTCATTTCTCTAAGAAGAAAGTCAATTTGCAAATCTTAAGTATATAGCTAAATAATGCAGTGCTTAATGCCCACCAAAGTGGAAAGAAGGATAGTCAAAATCAAAGTCTGTATTATGAGTTAGAATTGGTAGATAAACCAGAGGGATTATTTGAATCTACATAATAGCTGCAAAATTATCAACATATGCATAAAAAATTCTACTAGGAAGACTCAACATCTTCAAAACATAATTTTTCAAAAGAAATATAATGATTCTAAAAACAGATGAAACTAGTCAATACTAAACAGGTCCCAGTAATATTAGATCTGAAAGATTAGAAAAGATTTTAGAAAAACTATCTTATTTCAACTATTTAAGAATAAAATTCTATTAATTTAATAAACTATGCTTTCAAAAGAGTAAACTTCTACTACTGAACCACTTCATTGTAGAACAATTTTAAATCAGAGTCATCATCAAAGTCAACTCATAATTCTGAGGAATAGAAACTAAATCATAAGCTATCATGGAAAATCAAAGCAAATATGTAGCAACTCATTGGTAAATCTCCACAAAATAGAATACCAGCAAAACTAAATGGAAAAATAATGGCATTTAACGAAAGGTAGTAAATAAAACACACCGCATTAAAACATTAACCATACAAAAGATTCAAATGTTTCTTTTGATTCAAATAATTAAAAATTAAATGTTTCATAATATCAGTACAAATGTTATGAGTACACACTGTTTCAGATCCTCATTCAAAACATCAAAGTAATGAATCTAGAAATTCACATTTTAAAAAGTTAATAGGAAAACTTTACTTCACAAGTATTTTTAAAGTCGTAAAATAAGTATTTTTTCAAATTATTTTACAAGGTGGTCTCTCTTACAAGAACATTAACACTGTTATATTACAGCACAATTATCTCAAGCATTATACACATCTACAATTACCTTAATTAACATCTGTAACAAATTTTAGAATCAAAAGTTAAAAACAATCCCACTGATTAATATAAAGCATTGATTTGTTTAGCTAACTATAAAACATAATTCTATGCTCATTTACTTTCTCCAAGAAAACTGCCAGAATATAAATCACCCAAGTAAGAAATTACAAAAAGAAAGGTGTACACTTCTTCAAAATTTAACTGAGTTTACAATATCATATTTTAGTAAATTGTCAAAATTTCATTTTACATTATAAAAAGTATTACTGCTTAAGCATCAATCTGTAATTATTAAGGTTCTCTGCAGGCCATGTAGGCATGCATTAATTGTCATTTAAAAAAAATACTGAACAGTTTTAGAGTTTACTTCACAAATAAAGAGGACTTATGCATTTAGGCCAACTACTACATGTCCATCATGCTACTTTTAATCTGTAAGAATTGATTCTGTGGAAGGTACCTACTTATGCAAGTATTTTAATAAATATATTAAATGTGTTCCAAAGGCAAAATAATCTTTAAAATATTTTTTAGAAGATAAGGCATTCAGAATACACAGAAAAAAATATTCAAAGACATGACCAAGATGCCTGTAAGGCAGGTATATATTGTATCTAAGTCATATTAGAATAATCTCCAGTGATTCATCCTGTACCTTCTCTCGTGTATGACCCAAATCATTACAAGTTTTTGTAATCAGTAATTATTTAATAAACTCAGGAACAATGCTTTGGTAAAATAATCTTAGGTTTCTCTGACCCCAGAAAATAATCTAGTAATCAAAATCAATGTAGATATGTAAGATTAACATGTTATACATACTTATTGTGAATTTTTCTTTAAAAGTATGTGAAAATATTTTCATTTATGAGGCCAACAAACATATGAAAAAATGCTCATCATCACTGGTCATTAGAAAAATGCAAATCAAAACCACACTGAGATATCATCTCACACCAGTTAGAATGGCGATCATTAAAAAATCTGGAGATGACAGATGCTGGAGAGGATGTGGAGAAAAAGGAACACTTTTACACTGTTGATGGGAGTGTAAACTAGTTCAACCATTGTGGAAGACAGCGTGGCGATTCCTCAAGGACCTAGAAATAGAAATTCCATTTGACCCAGCAATCCCATTGCTGGGTATATACCCAAAGGATTATAAATTGTTCTATGATAAAGACACATGCACACATATGTTAGTTGTGGCACTGTTTATGATAGCAAAGACCTAGAACCAACCCAAATGCCCATCAATGGACAAAGAAAATGTGGCACACATATACCATGGAATACTATGTAGCCATAAAAAATGACAAGTTTGTGTCCTTTGTAGAGACATGAATGAATCTAGAAACCATCATTTTCAGCAAACTGACGCAAGAACAGAAAACCAAACGCTGCATGTTTTCACTCATAAGTGGGTGATAAACAATGAGAACACTTGGGTATAGGGAAGGGAACACTCAGTGGGCTACGTGGGGAGGTGGAGGGGAGGGACAGTGGGGGGCAAGGTGCACAGGGAGGGATAACACTCGGAGAAATGCCTGATGCAGGCAACAGGGGTGGGGGGTTGTGGGGGTAGGGATGGGGATGTGGCATGTATATTCTTAAGCAACAATCCTGCAGGATGCAGGCTGTGCACATGTACCCCAGAGCCCAAAGTCCAAAAAAAAAAAAAAAGTGAAAATATGTGCAAAACTGTAATGACCATAGACAAAAATATAATACCAAGAAGTTATAGTTACAGTGCTTCCAGTAAAAAACTGGAAGATCATTGTTGTTTTACTTTGTTGGGCTATTCTGAATTAAAATGAAATGCCAACTTAACATTTGCTTTTGAACAGATTTTTTTCCATGAAGCCACATAATGTAATAGAACATACCTAATTCAATGGTTGGGCAAAGAAAACAATCTACAATTGCACTGTACACTTGAATAGCCATTAGCCATATACTGCTACATTTAAATTCAAATTGATTAGTATTAAAAATAAAAACTCAGGTGATCAGTTTAGCTATATTTCAAAAGCTCATAGCCTCAGATAGTGGCTACCACATATAAGAGAAATACAACTTTTTGTTAATTTTCACACAGGCAGTTAAGATTTATATGTTTACTCTATAAATATAAATTATGTATACATACAATTAATGTATACATGATTTTCTGAAGTATGCATTAATTGTGGTATGATTAAATTGATACAATTTACATAAATATGGCCTCATAGTTATCATTACTGTGGGAATACTTCATATCCTCTCAGAGTTTTTCAAGAACGTATTACTTGTACTCAGATTGTAGAATCAATCTTTTATTCCTCATCAAAGTAAATTTTATATTCTTTGACATTTCCTCAATCCTTTACTACCTACTGCAGTAATATCAACTCTTTCAGATTCTACATGAGCAATAGAATACAGTATGTTGGCTTACTTCATTTAATATAATGTCCTCCATGTTCATCCATGTTGTTGTAAATGCCAGGATTTCCTTCTTTCTCATGGCCAAAGAGCATTTAATAGCGTATATATCACATTTTCTTTATCCATGCATTTGTGGATACTTAGGTTGATTCCGTATATTAGCTATTGTGAAAAAAGCTGCAATAAATATAGGAGTGCAGGTATCTCTTTGAAATAACGATTTCATTTTCTTTGCATGTGTAGCTAGTAGTGAGATTGCTAGATGATACAGTAGTTCTATTTCTAATTTTTTAGGAACCCCCATACTGCTTTCTATACTGGCTGTGGTTATTCCTAGTAACAAGGGAATATAAGGGTTCCCTTTTCTCCATATCCTTGTAAACACTTATATTTATCCCTTTTATAACAGCCATTCTAATAGGTATCAGGTGATATTTCATTGTGGTTGTGACTTACACTTCCCTGATTAGTGACATTGAGTAGTTTTTCATATACCTGTTGGCCATCTATTTCCTTTTCAGACATGTCTATTCAGGTTTTCTACTGTTTTTTAAATATCTTGTTCTCTTGATATGGAGCCAAGTTTTTTACATAATTGGGATATTAAGCCCTTATGAGATGTAGACTTTGCATATGAGATATAGGTATAATTCACATATGAGATGCATGGTTTCTCTCATTCTCTATGCTGTCTCTTTATGTTTCCTCAGCGGTGCAGAAGCTTTTAAGTTTGATGTGACCCCAGTGTGTTTTTGCTTTACTCCCCATTACTTTTGAGGTCTCATCCAAAAAGTCATTGCCTAAACCAATGTTGTAAGGCTTTTCTCCTATGTTTTCTTCTAGTAGTTTCATAGATGCTGATCTTACATTTAAATCCCTAACCCATTTTGAGTGGTTTTTGTTTGTGGTGTGAGATAAGGGTCTAATTCCATTCTTCTATGTATGGATATCCAGGTATCGCAACAACATGTTGAAGAGACTGTCCATTCTCTATTTTGTGTTCTAGGAAAGTTTTTCTAAATCACTTGGCTATAAACATGGGATTTCTGGGTACTTGATAACATTCCATTTGCCTATGTGTGTTTTCACACCAGTAGTATGTTGTTTTGATTGCTGTATCTTTGTAGTGTATTTTGAAGGCAAGTAATGTGATTTCCTCCAGCTTCATTCTTTTTCCTCAATATGGTTTTGGCTATTCAAGGTCTAGCAAAAGGTTTTCCAAATTTTTTAGCTTTTAAAAAACTCTTAGTTTTATAGATCTATTCTACCATTTTCCTACTATTTCATTCACTTCTACCCTAATCTATATTGTTTCCTTCCTTCTCCTAATTTTAGACTTAGTTTGTTCTTGTTTTTTCTAGTTCCTTAAAGCAAAAAGTAGGTAAAATGAAATGTTTCTTCATTTCTGATGTAGGTGTATATTGCTATCAACTTCCCCATTAGAACTGCTTTTACTGTATCTCATAGATTTTGGTATGTTGGGTTTCCATTTGTTAGTCTCAAGGAATTTTTTAATTATAACTTTAAATTCTTCAGTGATCCACTGGTTGATCAGGAGCATGTTTAATTTCCATGTATTTGTGAATTCTCCAAAGACCTCCAGTTCCTTATTTCTAGTTTCATATTTTATAGTCAGAAAATATTTGGCATAACTTCAATCTTGAGTTTTTTAAGATTTGTTTCATAGCCTAACATGATTTACCCTGGAGAATGTTCCAGTGTACTTGAAAAGTGTGTATACTCTTCAGCTGTTCAACTCTTAGACTGAATATCCTGTTTATGTCTGTCTACTTGATCAAGAGCATAGTTTAAGTCCAATATTTCCTTATTGGTTTTCTGGTTAACCTGTCCATTGCTGGTGGCAGCTCTTAAAGTATCCCATAAATATTGCATTGCTGTCTCTCTCCCTTCAGATCTATTAATATTTCCTTCATATTATATATTTAGTACTCCAACACTGGGTGCATATATCACAACTGCCATATCTTCTTACTTGATCCCTTTGAAATTATATAATGACTTTTGTTTTCATTTTACTAAAAGTATGTTTCACCTCATGAATACAGCTACTACTTCTTTGTTGTTTTAATTTTTATGGGTTATCTTTTTCCATCCCTTTACTTTCAGTTGTGTGTGTCCTTAGAGGTGAATGAGTCTCTTTTAGGCAGCATATTGTTGGATTTTTAAAACTCTGTTACTTTATATCTTTTGATTGGAAAAATATGCTTATATTCAAGATAACTATTGATTGATACAGACTTAAAACTGCCATTTTTGTTAATTTTTTTTCTAGGTGTTTTGCTAATTTCTGTTCCTTTACCCTTAGTGGTCAATTTTTTTTCATGTTTTTTTCATTTCTTCCTTTTAATTTTTTGTGTATCTACTCTTAAGTTTTTGCTTTGTGGTTACCATGTTGCTTACAAAAAACACACTGTATTGTTTTAAGCTAAACACTTTGATTTCAAAAATATAAACTCTATACATTTACTCCACTTACACCTCCATATTTAGTATTTTTGATGTCACAATCTTCATATTGTATATCCTTAAATTCTTCTTGCCGTTTTGAATAGGTTTGCCTTTTCACCTGTGTACTAGTGATAAAAATGATTTACATACAACCATTACAGTATGAGTATTGTGGATTTCACTGTATACTTTTACCAATGAGTTATATATTTTCAAATGTTTTCATACTATTCATTAGTGTTGTGATCTTTGGCTTGAAGGATTCCCATTAGCATTTCTTGTGTGTCAGGTCTGCTGGTGATAGATACATTCCTTCAGCTTTTGTTTGCCCAGCAAAGTATTCATCTCTTTCTAATTTCTGAAGGACACCTTTGCTGGATACACTATTCTTGGCTGGCACTTTCCATCCCCGCCCTCTTTTGGAATTTTAAATATATCCTTTTACTTTTTCCTGGCCTATAAGGTTTCTGCCAAAAAGGCTGATGCTAGCTGTATTTGAATTCCCTTATGTCATCTACTTCCTTTCTCTTGCTGCTTTCAGGATCTTCTTAGTCTTTAACTTTTGACAATTTTATTATATGTCTTAGAGCCACCTTATTTGGTTTAAATTTGATTGGAGATCTTTGACATTTCTGTACCTGGATATTTGCACTGTTCTCGAAAATTAAAAAGTTTTGTTGCTGTTTAAGTAAGCTTTCTATCCGTTTATCTTTTTCTCTTTGAATGCCTGTGACTCAAATACTGGCTCTTTGGATGTTGTAGCATAAACCCTATAACCTTTCTTCATTCCTTTCTTTTTTCTTCTGTTTATTTTAAAATAACCTGTCTTCAAGTTCACATTCTTTGTTGTGCTTGACCAGTTCTGTTGTTGATGCACTCTATTGCATTTTTCATTTACTTCATTGTATTTCCACCTCTAGGATTTAATTTTTTAAAATCTGTCTCATGCTTCATCAGAAGCTAAAAAATATTTCAATCTCATTATAGTTCACATTCTGGTGACTTACTATTTTCTTCATTTTGTTGAATTGTTTCTCTGTATTTTCTTCAAGTTTGCTGAGCTTCCTTAATGTTTTGAATTCTTTGTCAGAAAGTTCATGTCTCCATTTCTTTGGGGTCAGTCACTTGTACCACATTTTTCCCATTTGGTCATGTCATGTTTTCCTAACTGTTCTTGATTCTTGTGGTCATATGTCAATGTCTATGTATTTGAAGATGTAGATACTTATCCCAGTCTTCAGAGATAGGGATTTGGCTTTGTCTGGGATAGCTCTGTAGCAACTGTGACACTGCCGGGAGCCTGGGGCTCACTACATCAGGTGTGGCACTGGAACTGGCCAGAAGCCAGGGGCCACCTGTAGCTGCTGAGTGCTGTTCAGAGGACTGACCCAAGCCTAGCAGTGGTATAAGCTGGAGATTGAGTGTGCCAAAAAAAGCCTGACGCCCGGAGCTCTGGGGTCCCACCTGGTGCTACAGTTGGTCTAGAGGCTCAGTCTGCAGTTATTGGACTGCAATACAAAGCTGTGGAGATCATCTTCGTGTTGAGTACCATTGCAGTAGGCCAAGTGATGGGGTTCAAGGTAAAGTCTTATGCTCGTTTCCTTTTTTTTCCCTAAGTGAACAATCTCTCTTCTCCATTCTGGGCTGTCTTGAGTTAGGGAGGAGTAACACAGGTAACAAATTATCCTTAATCCTCTCTTCGATGCATACTTTCTTATTATCATGCTACAACTAGGTACTGTGATCTATCACTTGGTTTCTCTAGCTCTTGTTGAAGGTATTTTCACATGTGGATAGTTGTTGAAACTGATATTTCTGGAGGCAGGATAACAATCACTGGATAATCCTACTTTGTCATCTTGTTCCACCCAACCAGAACATGTTATCATGGTAAAAACTGTTAAAGAAAAGGGCTTGTCTAAACAAAAGCTGCACTTATATGATTGCTGGTCTTTTATCCCATTAAATATTTTTGATCATTAATTTACACATCCATACTGCACTGGAATTTTTATTTCTGTCTAATGTTACTAGAGTTCCACTGTGAAAAATGAGATCTGGAACAAGCAAAATTACAGACAGTCTAAGCTAAAACAGACTGAGATTTTTCTTTACATAAAAAATGTATTTCTGAAAATGTGGATGAATACTGAATGTGTAAAAATTAAACAGTCATAATTAAGATGAACCCAATTACTGTTTCTATGCAAGGGATGGTACTAAGGATGAAATTACTTTTCTACCTCAACCAACTTTAAAAAAAGCAAACTATATGAAACAAAGCTTTGTTAAGACATTATACATGATACAATGAAGAAATAACAATCCCTAACAGATACAAAACAAAGTGAGCTTTACATGTACCCCTTCCTATTGCTCACAAAGAAGTTTCATGCCATGAAACGGAGGAATTCAGATTTCATTTTTTTTTTTTTTAGAAAAAGAAAGAAAAGGAGAAAGAAAGACACAGCAAAAGAAAGAAAAAAAAAGAATGAAAGAAAGAGGAAGAGAAAGAGGGAGAGAGAATGGGATTCTTGTTTTATTGCCCAGGCTAGAATGCAGTCTAAAAATGGGTATTGAAAACCTCTTTAATGCCAATAATTATGCTTAACAATGGAGACAGGAAGGAATAGGGGATGAAAATAACAAATAAGCAGCCAACCAATATTTTATTTAAACCTGTGAAATGCTATGCAATTGCTGGGGAGTGATTTACTTCCAATTATGTGGTCACTTTTAAAACAGGTATAATGTGATACTGAGAAAAATGTATGTTTTGTGGATTTGGGGAGGAGAGTTCTGTAAATATTTGTTAAGTCTAGCTGTTCCAGGTCTGAGTTCAAGTCCTGGATATCCTTGTTAATTTTCTATCTCGTTGATCTGTCTAATATTGACAGTGTAATGTTCAAGTCTCCCACTATTATTGTGTGGGAGTCTAAGTCTCTTTGTAAGTCATTAAGAACTTGCCCTATCTATCTGGGTGCTCCTGTAATGGATGCGTATATATTTAGGATCGTTAGCTCTTCTTGTTGCATTGATCCTTTCACCACCATGTAATGTCCCTCTTTGTTTCTTGTGTTCTTTGTTGTCTTAAAGTCTGTTTTATCAGAGATGAAAATCGCAGCTTCTGGTAATGCTAGCTGGCTGTTTTGCCCATTAGTTGATGTAGATTCTTCATTATGGTGATACTCTTTACCTTTTGGTATGTTTTTGGAATGGCTGATACTGGTTGTTCCCGTCCATGTGTAGGGCTTCTTTCAGAAGCTCTTGTAAAGCAGGCCTGGTGGTGATGTAATCTCTGAGTACTTCTTTGTTCGCAAAAAATTTTATTTTTCCTTCACTTATGAAGCTTAGTTTGGCTGGATATGAAATTCTAGGTTGAAAGTTCTTTTAAGGATGTTGAATGTTGGCCCCCACTCTCTTCTGGCTTGTAGGGTTTCTGCTGAGAGATCTGCTGTGAGTCTGATGGGCTTCCCTTTGTGGGTAACCTGAACCTTCTCTCTGGCTGCCCTTAGCATTTTCTCCTTCATTTCAACCCTGGTGAATCTGACGATTATGTGTCTTGGGGTTGCTCTTCTTGAGGAATATCTTTGTGATGTTCACTGTATTTCCTGGACTTGAATACTGGCCTGCCTTGCTAGGTTAGGGAAGTTTTCCTGGATAATATCCTGAAGAGTATTTTCCAGCTTGGATTCATTCTCTTCGTCACATTCAGGTACACCTATCAAATTAGATTAGGTCTTTTCACATAGTCCCATATTTTTTGGACACTTTGTTCACTCCTTTTTACCCTTTTTTCTGTCATCTTGCCTTCTCGTTTTATTTCATTGAGTTGATCTTCGACCTCTGATATCCTTTCTTCTGCTTGGTCAATTCGGCTGTTGAAACTTGTGTATGCTTCGCAAAGTTCTCGTGTTGTGTTTTTCAGCTCCATCAATTCACTTATATTCTTCTCTAAGTTGCCCATTCTCGTTAACATTTCGTTAAATCTTCTTTCAAGGTTCTTAGTTTCTTTGCATTGGGTTAGAACATGTTCTTTTAGCTCACAGAAGTTTCTTATTATCCACCTTCTGAAGCCCGATTCTGTGAGTTCATCACACTCATCCTCCGTCAAGCCTTGTTCTCTTGCTGATGAGGAGCTGCCATACCTTGTAGGAGGAGAGGTATTCTGATTTCAGGTGTTCTCAGCCTTTTTGCACTGGTTTCTTCCCATTTTTGTGGATTTATCCACCTGTCGTCTTTGTAATTGCCGACTTTCAGATTGGGTCTCTGAGTGGACGTCCGGCTTGTTGGTTATGAAGTTATTTCTGTTTCTTAGTTTTCCTTCGGGGGGCGCCCCTTCCCCACAGAGCTGGGCCTTCCTGGGGTCAGCTGTGCTTGCTCTCAGTCCTCAGCACTTCCAATTGCTCTTCTCCTTGTGGGGATGGGACCAGCGGATCCCGACTAAAAGGGAACCCTGTCCCGTACACTCCGCACCGAGAAGCACCATGCTGGCCAAAAGAGTCGCGCTGGCGACTCGTGCGGCTCCTTCACCGGGAATCTCCCAGTCTGTGAGCATCAAAAATTCATCTGCAATTGCGGCATCCACTTGCTCTCTGCGCTTTCACTGGGAGCTATAATCCTGAGCTGCTGCTACGTGGCCATCTTGGATCTCTCTCCAGATTTCATTTCTTTTCATTGAGAGATGAAGTTAAGAATCTGGGGAGACCAAAGTAGACAGAATAGAGTCACAGGTAGAGTACCAGAGAGGAGAGAGCTTCACAGTGAGAGAGCTCCATAAAACATAAGAATATCTTCCTGATACAGACAGCAGAGAAATGATCAGAGCACCTATGTGAGAAAATTAGTCAAACGACTAGAAGAAACAGTACTCAATGCACACACAGGGTTGGGAAGATTGGGAATAGCCATGAGTTATACTAAAAAACTTCCCAATTAATGTGGCTTAAATTTCCCTACCAAAACTCACATTAAAACTTAATTACCACTATAACAGTATTGAGAGGTGGGGCCTTTAAGAGGTGATTAGGTCATGAGGGCTCACCAAGAGACTAATGCCTTTAAAATAGGAATGGATTAGTTACTTCAGAAACGTATTCTCAGCAAAAAGAATGAGTTCAGTCCACTTATCTCTGCTATGTACACTTGCTTCCACCTTATACCCTTCCACCAGGGGATGATCTTCACTAGTTATCAGCAGCATGCTCTTGGACTTGCCAGTCTCCAGAATCATGAGCCAAATCTCTTTTCTTTATAAATTACCCAGTTCATGTTATTCTGTTACATCACCACAAAACAGGCTAAGTCAATAACTTACAGGCACTAGGTACAGTATGAAGAATGGTCTTTCCTGACTTGTGGCAAATAATTATCTCTATACTAAATATACTAACTAGTCCTGCTGAAAGATCATAAAAACATGACCCACGTGGATTGAACTATTTTTAATTACTTGCATCTGAAACAAAGCTCCTATTTAAAAGAACACAAAAATATCCAGCACCTATGATAAAATTTACAATATCTAATAGCTTAAATAGCAAACATTTTTAAAAAAGGAAAAAAGTCAACCAAAACCAACCCAACTGACACCAACATTAGAATTAAAAACATTAAAACAGTTATTAAAACTGTGTTCCATTTGTTCAAAAAAAGACTGAACATATTAAGCACAGATGTAAAATAGACCTAAATCTAACTGCAAGAAATGAAAACTATAACATGTGATATTTTAAAAAGTCTCACTAGACATAATTAACAGAAGATCTGATATTAAAGATTAGTAAAATTGAAAACACAGCCATAGAAACTATTTTAAATGAAATAGTAAAGAAAAAAAAGGCAAAAAGAGGAAAATGAAACAGACCACCAGTAAGATATGGATCAAATATGGTCAGCCTAATACACAGGTAAATAGAGTTGCCACTAAGTTGGGAAAACAACAGAAAAACATTTGAAAAATTAACGCTGAAAACGTTCCTAATTGAATGAAAATTTTAAAACCACATATCAACACATCTTAAGTATTCACACAATAAAGAAAAATCTCAGGCAAGGAAAGGGAGAAGAAATTGTGACCCATTATACGGTAACACATACTTCCTTTCAAACTAACCCAGAACTGATAGACATTAGAATCTTCAGACAAGGATATTATAATGATTGTATAATTGAATTATATATAATCAAAAATTAGAGAATATACTAAAAAGGACTCAAACTTCTAGAGATGAAAACTACAGTGCCTAATACAAAAAATACAGTTGTTTAAAATTCAGGCCTGTGCATGTCTGCACACATACAATAGTACAATGATATATACCATATCAGCACATGGGTGCTGAGCTGAATTTAATGGCCAGCCAGAGAAAAGGAACATCTTTTTGGCACATGTTTTCATAATGGCATAAGAATAAATTCTGGGAGAGAGATCCAAGATGGCCGATTAGCAATAGCTCAGGAATGTAGCTCCCAGTGAAAGTGCAGAGAACGAGTGGACGCGGCACTTCCCGATGAATTTTTGTTGCCCACAGACCGGGAGATTCCCGGCAGAGGAGCCACACGGGTCGCCAGCACGACTCTTTTGGCTGGCGCGGCTGTTTTGCCAGTGCCCCAGCGCGGCGGTTCTCGGTGCGGAGTATACGGGACGGACGGGCTCGGCTGGTCCCATCCCCACAAGGAAAACAGCAATTGGAAGCGCTGAGGACTGAGAGTTTCACAGCAAGCACAGCGAACCCAGGAAGGTCCGGCTCTGAAGGGAAGGGGCGTCCGCCAAAGGAAAACTAAGAAACAGAAAAACTTCATCACTGGGCGGAGAGAAATCCAAGATGGCCACGTAGCAGCAGCTCAGGATTGTAGCTACCAGTGAAAGCGAAGAGAGCAAGTGGATGCCTCAACTGTAGATGAATTTTTGATGCCCACAGACTGGGAGATTCCCGGCGAAGGAGCCACACGGGTCGCCAGCGCGACTCTTTTGGCTGGCGCGGCGCTTCTCAGTGCGGAGTGTACGGGACTGGATGCCTTTTTAGTCTGGCTTGGCGGGTCCCATCCCCACAAGGAGAACAGCAATTGGAAGCGCTGAGGACTGAGAACAAGCACAGCTGAACCCGGGAAGGCCCGGCTCTGTAGGGAAGGGGCGCACCCCGAAGGAAAACTAAGAAACAGAAAAAACTTCATCACCAACAAGCCGGATGTCCACTCAAAGACCCAATCTGAAAGTCGGCAATTACAAAGACGACAGGTGGATAAATCCACAAAAATGGGAAGAAACCAGTGCAAAAAGGCTGAGAACACCCGAAATCAGAATGCCTCTCCTCCTACAGGGGATCACTGTTCCTCATAAGCAAAACAAGGCTTGACGAAGGATGAGTGTGATGAACTCACAGAATCAGGCTTCAGAAGGTGGATAATAAGAAACTTCTGTGAGCTAAAAGAACATGTTCTAACCCAATGCAAAGAAACTAAGAACCTTGAAAGAAGATTTAACGAAATGTTAACGAGAATGGACAACTTAGAGAAGAATATAAGTGAACTTATGGAACTGAAAAACACAACACGAGAACTTCACGAAGCATGCACAAGTTTCAACAGCCGAATTGACCAAGCAGAAGAAAGGATATCAGAGGTCGAAGATCAACTCAATGAAATAAAACCAGAAAGCAAGATGACAGAAAAAAGGGTAAAAAGGAATGAACAAAGTCTCCAAGAAATATGGGACTATGTGAAAAGACCTAATCTACGTTTGATAGGTGTACCTGAATGTGACGAAGAGAATGAATCCAAGCTGGAAAATACTCTTCAGGATATTATCCAGGAAAACTTCCCCAACCTAGCAAGGCAGGCCAATATTCAA
>PVKP010005855.1:0-49606 GCA_004027715.1 Plecturocebus donacophilus
TGTCGTCTTTGTAATTGCCGACTTTGAGATTGGGTCTCTGAGTGGACGTCTGGCTTGTTGGTGATGAAGTTTTTTCTGTTTCTTAGTTTTCCTTCGGGGGGCGCCCCTTCCCCACAGAGCTGGGCCTTCCCGGGTTCAGCTGTGCTTCTCAGTCCTCAGCACTTCCAATTGCTGTTCTCCTTGTGGGGATGGGACCAGCCGCGCCCGACCGAAAGGGCACCACCCAGTCCCGCACACTCCGCACTGAGAAGCGCCGCACGGGCCAAAAGAGTCGCGCTGGCGACCTGCGTGGCTCCCTCACCGGGAATCTCCCAGTCCGTGGGCATCAAATATTCGTCTGCAACTGCGGCGTCCACTCGCTCTCTGCGCCCTCACCGCGAGCCACAATCCCGAGCCGCTGCTACGCGACCATCTTGGATCTCTCTCCGCCTGGTGATGAAGTTTTTCTGTTTCTTAGTTTTCCTTTGGCGGACGCCGGTTCCCCTCTTCCCGGGTTTGCTGCGCCCGCTGTGAAACTCTCTGTCCTCAGCGCTTCCAATTGCTGTTTTCCTTGTGGGGATGGGACCAGCCGAGCCCGTCTGTCCCGCACACTCCGCACCGGGAAGCGCCGCGCTGGGTGCCGGCAAAACAGCTGCGCCGGCCAAAAGAGTTGCGCCGGCCAAAAGAGTCGCGCCGGTGACCTGCGTGACTTCTCCACCGGGACTCTCCCGGTCTGTGGGCAACAAAAACTTGTCGGAAAGTGCGGCGTCCACTCGTTCTCTGCGCTTTCACTGGGAGCTACATTCCTGAGCTGTTGTTAGTCGGCCATCTTGGATCTCTCCTCCATTTTATGTTTTTTGATTTGATGTTACCATGAGGCTTGCAAATACTATCTTATAACATATTATTTTAACCTAATAACAACACTTTTTTCATAAACAAGCAAGCAAGCCACAAACTAATAAAAGTCTACACTTTAACATTATCCCTCCACTTTTTAACTTTTTGTATTTTCTATTTATATTTTATTGTATGGACCATGTCTTCAAAAGTATTTCTATTTGGTTTATTATTTATTCTTTCTATTTAAGATTAGAATAGTCTACACACCATGGTTACAGAGTTGTAACATTCTATATTTTTCTGTGTACTTACTAGTGTGTTTTATACCTTCAGGTGATTACGTATTGCTTTTTTTCTGATTGAAGTACTCCCTTTAGCGTGTATTGTAGGACAGATCTGGTGTTGATAACATCCCTCAGCTTTTGTTTGGAAAGTCTTTATTTCTTGTTCATCTTTGAAAAATATACTATTCTAGGGTCAAACATATTTCTTTCACATTATAAATATGTCATGCCACTCTCTATTGGCCTATAAAGTTTCCAGTGAAAAATCTCCCAAAAGTATAAGAGCTATATTGTGTGTTATTTGTTTCTTTTCTCATTCTCCTTTTAGGATCCTTTCTTTATCCTTGATCTTTGGGAGTTTAAATACTAAATACCTTGAGGTATTAAGTAATCTTTGGGTTAAATCTGCTTGGTGTTCTATACCATTCTTCTACAATAGATATTTGTATCTTTCTCTAGGTTTGGGAAGTTGTCTGTTACTATCCCTTTGAATAAACATTCTGCCCCTATCTTTTTCTCTATCTCCTCTTTTTAAGGCCTGTAACTCTTCAGTTTGCCTTTTTGAGACCTATTCTCTTGATCCTAGAGGCATGTTTTTTATTCATTTTTCTTATGTCTCATCTGTGTAGTTTCAAATAGCCTGTATGCAAGCTCATTAATTATTTCTTCTTCTTAATCAGTTCTGCTGTTATAGGACTTTGATGCACTCTTCAGTATGCCAATTACATTTTTAAGCTTTATAATTTCTTGTTGATTCTTTTTTAGTTACTTTACTCTTTGTTAAATTTATCTAATAGAAGTCTGAATTTCTTCTCTGTGCTACCTTAAATTTCATTAAGTTTCTTCAGCACAGCTCTTTTGTATTCTCTGTCTGAGTAGCCACATAGCTCTGTTTCTCCAGGTTTGGACCCTGATGTCTTGTTTAGTTCACGTGGTGAGATCATGTTTTCCTGGGTTGTCTTTATACTTGCAGATATTCATCTGTGGGCATTTATTGTAGTCTTTGCAGTCTGTGATCGTTTGTACTCATCCTTCTTAGGAAGGCTTTCCAAATATTTGAAAGGACATGGGTATTGTGAGCTTTAGGGGGCACTCCAAGCAAAGTAACACTGAGGTTCTTGCAAACTTGTAAAGGTACCACTTTGATAATCATACAAGATCCTAAAGAATTCTCTGGATTATCAAGCAGACACTATTGTTGTCTTCCGTGCCTTTCTTTCTCCCAAGAAAAAGGCGTCTCTCTCTGTCTGTCTGTCTCTCTCTCTCCCCCCTACCTCCCTCCTTTGAGCTACCTGGAGCTGGTGGTAGAGTAACACAAGCACCCTTGTGGTCACCACCTCTAGGACTGCACTGGATTAGGCCTCAAGCCAGCAGAGCATTAAGTCTGGCTCAAGACCTGCTGTAACCACTTTCTGGCTACCATCAGTGTTCACTCAAAACCCTCCAGCTCTACAATCAGCAAATTACAAAGCCAGCAGTGCCTGTGTTCTTCCTGTCACGGCAGCGAGTTCCCCCAGGTCCTAGGCAAGTCCATAGGTGTCATCCAGGAATCAGGAACTAGAGTGAAAATCCTTAGATGTCTACCTAGTGTTCTATTGTAGTATGGCTGAGCTTGCCTTCAAACCACATGACATAGTCCTTCCCATCTTCCCTCCACATTTTAAAAGCAGAGGTCTAATCCCACGGCCACCACCGTCTCAGGCTTACAGGGAGTACTGCCATTCTACCTCAGATATTTCCTTAAGCCCCAAGGGCTCTTCTCTCAGTCTGTGGTAAATGCCACCTGGTCTGAAACTCACCCTTCAGGGGAGTGGTGCCCCCTCTGGCCCAGGGCAGTTCCCAGAATGTCATCCAAGAGGCAATTCTTGGAAATCCCAAGAGCCCGCTTGATCCTCAACATTCTGTGGCCAAGTTGGTGCCCGAGGTGCAAGACAAAGTCCCTTTCACTTTTCCCTCTGCTTTTCTCAAGCAGAAGATGTTTTGCCCCATAGCTACCACAGCTGGGAATTTGCTGAATCTCACCTGAAGCCACCAAGTCTCAGCATCTCACCCAAGGCCCTTGATACCTGGGTATCACTGCCCATTATTCAGGGCCCAAGGGCTCTTTAGTTCAGTTTGCCAAGACTGGATCTTTCCCTACAAGGCTATGGGTTCGCTTCTGGCCCAGGGTGTATCTAGAAATGTCCAGGAACTAGGGCCTAGAAAGGGGACTGCATAACTCTGATAAGTGCCCTATCCTGCTCTAGCTAAGCTGGTATCCAAGCTGCAAGAAAAAGTCTTCCCCACTCTTGGTCTCCTCTCTTCAAGTGGAAGGAAGGGTCTCTTTTGGAGCCACAAGCTCTGCAGCCTGGGGTTATGGGAGAGGTGATGTCAGTACTCTCTCAGTAGGTCATTTCCCTCCCTACCCCCAGTCCACTGTCAGAGGACCCTGTTCAGCCCTAGGACTCATCTAATTGTTGGAGTCCTTGTGACCTCAACTGCCTTGCAAGTGTATTTGCTGTCCCAGAGCCCTTTAGTGCCAGGTGGTAAGGCTTGCAGAAACTCAAGTTCTGATTGTTGGAATCAGCAATTCCCCTATGGCTAGGGATGGTCAGCTGAGTTTTATTGGGTTTTGCTTTGTGCTATAACAAGAATAGCACTGAGTTAAAATGCCTCACAATTACAATTACCTGCTCTTCTTCTCCCCAGAGCACAGAAACACTATCTGTACATACTCCACCGCCACGAGATAGGATAAGGGTCCTGCTGACTATTCACAACGTTTTCTATGTCTTCAGTGCCTCTTGCAGCAATGTCAAGTTAAAGTCAAGTACTGTGAGTGCTCACCTGAGTTTTAGGTTTTACGAGGATAAGGGTCCTGTTGAGTATTCAAAACTTTTTCTATGTCTTCAGTGCCTCTTTCAGCAATATGAAGTTAAAGTCAGGTACTGTGAGTGCTCACCTGAGTTTTGGGTTTTATGAAGATGCTTTTTTGTGTGTAGGTAGTTGTTATATTGGTGTCCTTGCAGTGGGGGCCGAAGCAGCAATTAGTGGAACCTTCTGTTCCACCATCTCCACCTCTCTCTTTAGTGATTGCCTTTTTATTTATATCTTTCATAAATTTGAGGAAATTTTTCAACATCATTTTTGGCTGTTGCTTCTTTCTATTTTGTCTTCTTTATCTGGAATCCAGTTATACTATACTTTTGAATGTGTCTTTTGTGGCTTTTTATATTTTCCTTCTTTTCTTTTTCTTGTTTACTTTCTCTGCATCAGTTTATGGAGGTTTTTTCATTGCTGTTGATCTGAGTTTAGTATTCCTGTGTTCTGTAGTGTTTTTTCCTTTTTACCTATGTTTGCGTTATTTAACTGTGATGAACCTTGTAATTTCCCTTCTAGTATGTCCATTAAACTTTTTTAGCTTGCAATCCTCTGGTTATTTTCTGTACCATTTCATCCATTTTTTTATTTTTCTTCTATTTTCTTGAACATATTAATCATAGTTTACTTGAAAGTTCTTGGCTAGGCCGGGCATGGTGGCTCAATCCTGTAATCCCAGCACTTTGGGACGCCAAGGTGGGCAGATCACAAGGCCAGGCGTTTGAGACCAGCCAGGCCAACATAGTGAAACACTGTCTCTACTAAAAAAATACAAAAATTAGTCGAGCATGGTGGTGTGCACCTGTAATCCCAGCTACTCGGGAGGCTGAGGCAGGAGAGTTGCTTCAACTTGGGAGGCAGAGGTTGCAGTGAGTCAAGATGCACCACTGCACTCCAGTTTAGATGACAGAGCAATACTCTGTCTCAAAAATAATAATAATAAAGAAAGAAAGTTCTTGGCTGTAAACTTTCAGTGCATCTCTTTTGGGAGTTTTTTTGGTCTGTTTTTTCCTTCTAATTTCTGGCAAATCAAGTACTTTTTAATAAATTTGTTATATGTTAAAGACTCATATTGGCCATAAATGACTTCATTCCTCTTTGTACTATAGGCAGAAAGTTTGAGAAACCAATTACTACAGTACTGTCAGGAATTGAACTGGATTACAGTTGGGCTAAGAACATGGTGGGTTTTCCATCCCCTCAGTTGTGAAAGACAATAGATTTAGCTCTGATATTCACAGGCTGCAGCCCAGCTCTCTTGTCGCTAGCCTAAACAATAGAGCCTCAAAAACTAACAAATACTTTGACAGGCACTATAGTTTGGTCAGACTTACTTCCCTAACAAGTCTTTGTTTTTCAAGTACTATGAAGAATACAGATTTCATTCTGCCTTTCATAAGCTTTTTGTCTAACTTTGCAGGCTTCTACGTATCACCAGAATCTACAGTTGTTCCAAAACATCCATGAATTAGGGTTGATTTGAGTTTCCAAGTGCTAAGTGTTTTAAGAAGTTTCTGGCAAATTCTGCCTAAGCAGGGGTTGTCTGCCTAGTAAAATTAATAGCAGCCCTATGTCCCAAATCAACAAATACCCTCAATGGGGGTGAGTTGATAAGAAAAGCTGGGTATTATCAGTTTTACTCAGTAAAGTTTCCCCCTCTTTGGAATTTTACTTCACTTAATCATTATTGTTTCTGTAACTCTCTGATGTCTTTAAAAGCAGCATTTTTATGATTATATGATTTTTCTTCACTTGTTAAAGTATTATCCTGCTGTGATATTTTGCATCCTATCCAGAAACAGAACTTCTGTATTGTATTTTTTAACTTATTTTTGCTAGGATGAAGAAAAAAAAGATACTTCTGTTTAAATCTCTTTGATTCTGGTTTGTGTAATGCTCTGTGTCAGGCACTGTTGTAATTGCTTTAAAAATACTAACTCATTTTAATTATCTGTATTAGTTCATTTCATGCTACTGATAAAGACATACCCGAGACTGGGCAATTTACAAATGAAAGAAGTTTATCGGACTTACATTTCCACATGGCTGGGGAGGCGGCCTCACAATCATGGTGGAAGGCAAGAAAGGTCAAGTCACATCTTACGTGGATGGCAGCAGGCAAAGAGAGAGCTTATGCAGGGAAACTACCCTTTTTAAAGCCATCAGATCTCGTCAGACTTTTTCACTATCATGAGAATAGCATGGGAAAAACCTGCCCCCATGTTTCAGTTACCTCCTACCAGGTCCCTCCCACAACATGTGGGAATTCAAGATGAGATTTGGATGGGGACACACCCAAGCCATATCATTCCATTCCTTGCCCTTCCCAGATCTCATGTCCTCACATTTCAAAACCAATTATGCCTTCCCAACAGTCCCTCAAAGTCTTAACTCATTTCAGCATTAACTCCATAGTTCACAGTCCAAAGTCTCATCCAAGACAAGACAAGTCCCTTCTGCCTATGAGCTTGTTAAATCAGAAACAAGTTAGTTAGCTCCTAGATGCAATGGGGTACAGGTATTGGGTAAATATACACATTTCAAGTGGGGGATATTGGCCAAAACAAAGGGACTACAGACCCCATGCAAGTCCAAAATCCAGTCAGGCAGTCAAATCTTAAGGCTGCAGAATGATCTCCTTTGACTCCATGTCTGACAACCAGGTCACACTGATGCAAGAAGTGTGTTTCCATGATCTTGGGCAGGTCCAGTCCTGTGGCTTTGCAGGGTACAGCCTCCTTCCCACATGCTTTCACAGGCTGGCATTGAGTGTCTTTGGCTTTTCCAGGTGCACTGTACAAGGTGTTGTTGGTGAATCTATCATTCTGGAGTCTGTGGGGGCAGTGGCCCTCTTCTCATAGCTCTACTAGGCAGTACCCCAGTAGGGACCCTGTGGAGGATCCAAACCTACATTTCCTTTCTGCACTGCCCTAGCAGAGGTTGTCCATGAGTCCCCACCCTTACAGCAAACTTCTGCTTGGGCATCCAGGTGTTTCCATACATCTGAAATCTAGACAGAGGTTCCTAAACCTCAATTATTCTGTGCACTCGCAGGCTCAACACCATGTGGAAGCTGCCAGAGCTTGAGGCTTGAACCCTTTGAGGCCACAGCCTGAGCTCTACATTATCCCCTTTCAGCCACTGCTGGAGCAGCTAAGATGTAGGGCACCAAGTCCCTAGGCTAGACACAGCACAGGGACCTTGGACCCCGCTCATGAAATCACTTTTTCCTCTTAGTCCTCCAGGCCTGTGTTGGGAGGGGCTGCCTCAAAGGTCTCTGACGTTTCTGGAGACATTTTCCCCATTGTCTTGGGGATTAACATTAAGCTTCTCATTACTCATTCAAATTTCTGCATCCAGCTTGAATTTCTCCTTAGCAAATGGGATTTTCTTTTCTATCGCATTGTCAGGCTGCAAATTTTCTAAACTTTTATGCTCTGCTTCCCTTATAAAACTGAATGCCTTTAACAGCACCCAAGTCACTTCTTGAATGCTTTGTTGCTTAGAAATCTCTTCTGCCAGGTAACCTAAACCATCTCTCTCAAGTTCAAAGTTCCACAAATCTCTAGGCAGGGGCAAAATGCTGCCAGTCTCTTGTTAAAAAACATGGCAAGTGTCACTTGTGCTCCAGTTCCCAAAAGTTCCTCATTTCCACCTGAGACCACCTCAGCCTGGACTTTATTGTCCACATTGCTATCAGCATTTTGGGCAAAACCATTCTCCAAGTCTCTAGGAAGTTAAAACTTTCCCACATATTTCTGTCTTCTTCTGAGCCCTCCAAACTGTTCTAACCCCTACCTTTTACCCAGTTCCAAAGTGGCTTCCACATTTTCAGGTACCTACAGCAGCACCCCATTCTACTGGTACCAATTTACTGAACTGGTCTGTTTTCATGCTGCTGATAAAGACATACCTGAGATTGGGCAATTTAACAAAAAGAGAGGTTTATTGGACTTACAGTTTCACATGACTGGGAGGCCTCACGATCATGGTGGAAGGCAAAGAATAACAAGTCACATCTTATGGCAGTAGGCACAGAGAGAGCTTGTGCCAGGAAACTCCCCTTATTTAAAACCATCAGATCTCATGAGACTTATTCACTATCATGAGAATAGCATAGGCAAAACCTGCCCCCATGATTCAATTACCTCCCACCAGGTCCCTCCCACAACATGTGGGACATCAAGATGAGATTTTAATGGGGACACAGCCAACCATATCATCCTCATAACAAACATATGCAGTGGGTGTTATTATTGTCCCTATTTCATAAGTGAAAAAAATGAGACACAGAAAGTTAAATGACTTGCTAAAGGTCACACAGCAAGCAATTCTATAGCAGATTCAAACCTAAAGTCTGGGTTCTTCTGTAATACTGAGAGTTAATAGTAGATTATATACAAAGCATCATTCAGTAGATCATTCTGCATGAATGCTATAAACTCATTAAGAATCATTTATATAAATATGTGTTGCTTTCCAATACTCTTTTTCTCTTAGTTAGAATATTGTTTCTGTATTTCCCAATTACTGTACCTTCCCTTCTCCCAAAGGTAATCACTATCCTGATTTATAGCAATATACATTATCTTTACCTCTTTTGAGCTTTATTTCAATTGAAGAATTTTTGTGTCCTATGTTTCATTAAATGTACAAAAATTGAGTTTTCCATTCTTCTGTCGAAGGACATTTAAGCTGTTTTCACTTTCCAGGTATTATCAATAATCCTGCAGTGCACAGTCTTGTACATGTCTTTTGGTGCACCTATGTATGCATTCCTATTAGATTTCCACATAATGGACAGGATAGACGTGACTTAGAACTTCTGAGTCATGGAGTATGCAAATAAATTCTGCATACTAGAATCTGCAGCTTTATCAAATAGATGTATCGATTTATCTTCAACATTTTATGAGAACTCTAATTTAGTTCACATTCTTACTAACAGTATTGTCAGTCTTTTTCCATTTTAGTCATTTTGGAATGTAAATAGTGACAGTAAAATATGTCTTTAATTTTTTCACTGGTGACAGGTGTTATTAAACATCTTTTCATGTCTTTATTGGACAGTGGGATCTCCCCTTTTATGAAGGGCCTGTTTAATTCTTTTCTACTTTTTAAGAATTAGGTTGTCTTTTTCTTATTTATTGGTAGGTATTTCTTTTAAATCTAGATATGAATCCTTTGATACACGTATTGACCATTTATTCTCCTTCTCAGTTGTTTGCCTTTTTATTCTCTTAAAAGTGTCTTTGCTGAATAGAAATTTCGAATTTTAACGTATTGGCTTGCCAGTCTTTCAGTTACGGTAAGTATTTGTTAAGTGAGTGACCTTAAAGGAGTTCAGTGTTGGCTGCAAAAGATAATCATTGTTAAATGTAAATTCTATATCAAATGTATATATAAAATATTTTTAGATATGTACAAAATATTTTGGAACACAGAGGAAACAGTAACTAATTCCAACCATAGGGTCAAGGAATTCTTCATGGAGAACATGATGGGAGGACTTCTAAAGCAAAAGAAATATGAACAAATATACTAAATGTAAATAAGCACCATAGTTTTCAGAAGTTCAAGTGTGACTAATGTCAAGGGATTATTAATTCTATTTGCAGGAAATCAGAATGGTAAGTTAGGTTGGAGTCACATTGTAAAGGAGCTATATGTTTTGATCGAGGGCACAGTTTTTAAAGATGTTGAAGCAAAGGAAAGAAATTTTCAGATTTATTTCAGGGGACATACTGTTCTTATTAAAATGAATTGGAAGGAGACAGCGACAGACCACTTACTGTGCTTTATAGGAATCTAGGTGAATGATGATAAAGATAAGGCTTATGCCTGTGGCAACAGGAATGTAAACATTAGGGGGTATATCACAGTGGTTAATAAAACAGGCTCTATAGCTTAATAGGATTGTGACCTCATGTTTATCTTAACCATTCATAGTTTTCCAAAATAATAATAATAAAACCTACCTTTGTTGGATAATAAAGCCTACTGTTGTCATTATGAATATTAAATATTTGTAAAGTACTTAGCAAAGTACTTACATAGTAATGGAAAACAATATTTTTCAAATAGACTTCAGAAGCAAGAAATAGAAATGAAGATTAATTCAGGGTTTTCACTTAGACAACTTCATGAGAGTCTGAGTCCCCGAGTTAAGAAATTCAAAAAAAGCAGCATATTTTAGAGGAATAATGACTATTAGGAATCTTTAGGGCATACAAGTAACAGCATACAACTGGAAATCTATTTGCTCCTCCAATTAGGTAGTGTAGTCCGTATTTCTTGTTTGTTCAGTGTTAATGATTTTCATCACTTTTACTTTCTCTTCTCGTACTATTCACTTAACTGAGACTACCTTTTACTATGTTATTCTCAGAGTAATAGCATCCCAGAGGATTGGTGGAAGAAATGCAATACTTTCAAGGATAAAATATCAAATAGACAGGTTTTCTCTTGACTGTATTTGATCACCTAGTCCTTTATTTTTTAAAGCAGAACTTAGTGTTACCATTGTATAATGTGGAATAGGTAATTTTCCTCTCAAATGAGAACATTCTGATCTGGTAAAGAAAATAATTCTTGGCTCTCTTTGAAAAGATAGATTAAACCTACCTGCCTTTTTGCTATTTTTTTGCTGCCTGTAGATAGATCAGCATTCTATTGTTCTTCTTACTAATTATTATATAATATCTTTACACAGAAGTCTTGGTGAAAATTCCATCAGATCATTATACTTCTGCAACCTTACTAAAATGAATTTCCTCCACTATTGTTTACGTATAAATACACGTATTTGTATATACATATAAAGTCTATAGTAGCATCTTACCACTATTTCTTGACTACTGGAAAACTAAACCACAGTGACAGTCATTATTATTAAAAATTATTTGAAAACAAGACCTCTATATTCTTTTTTTAATTGCATTTTAGGTTTTGGGGTACATGCGAATCACATGCAAGATTGTTGCATAGGTACACACATGGCAGTGTGATTTGCTGCCTTCCTCCCAATCAACTATATCTGGCATTTCTCCCCATGCTATCTCTCCCCAACTCCCCACCTGCTGCTATCCCTCCCCTATTTCCCCCCAGCAGACCCCAGAGTGATGCTCCCCTCCCTGTGTCCACGGGTTTTCATTGTTCAACACCCGCCTATGAGTGAGAACATGCGGTGTTTGATTTTCTGTTCTTGTGTCAGTTTGCTGAGAATGATGGTTTCCAGGTTCATCCATGTCCCTACAAAGGACACAAACTCATCGTTTTTGATGGCTGCATAGTATTCCATGGTGTATATGTGCCACATTTTCCTTGTCCAGTCTGTCATCGATGGGCCTTTGGGTTGGTTCCAGGTCTTTGATATTGTAAACAGTGCTGCAATGAACATTCGTGTACATGTGTCCTTATAGTAGAACGATATATAATCCTTTGGATATATACCCAGTAAGGGGATTGCTGGGTCAAATGGAATTTCTATTTCTAGGTCGTTGAGGAATCGCCACACTGTCTTCCACAATAGTTGAACTAATTTACACTCCCACCAACAGTGTAAAAGTGTTCCTATTTCTCCACATCCCCTCCAGCATCTATTGTCTCCCAATTTTTTAATGATTGCCATTCTAACTGGCGTGAGATGGTATCTCAGTGTGGTTTTGATTTGCATTTCTCTAAGGACCAGTGATGATGAGCATTTTTTCATATGTTTGTTGGCCTCATGTATGTCTTCTTTTGTAAAGTGTCTGTTCATATCCTTCGCCCAGTTTTGAATGGGCTTATTTGTTTTTTTCTTGTAAATCTGTTTTAGTTCTTTGTAGATTCTGGATATTAGCCCTTTGTTAGATGGGTAGATTGCAGACATTTTTTCCCATTCTGTTTGTTGCTGATTCACTCTAATGACTGTTTCTTTTGCTGTGCAGAAGCTGTGGAGTTTGATTAGGTCCCATTTGTCGATTTTGGCTTTTGTTGCCAGTGCTTTTGGTGTTTTGGTCATCAAGTCCTTGCCTGCACCTATGTCCTGAATGGTTTTGCCTAGGTTTTCCTCTAGGGTTTTTATGGTGTTAGGTCTTATGTTTAAGTCTTTAATCCATCTGGAGTTAATTTTACTGTAATGTGTCAGGAAGGGATCCAGTTTCTGCTTTCTGCACATGGCTAGCCAGTTTTCCCAACACCATTTATTAAACAGGAAATTCTTTCACTATTGCTTGTTTTTGTGAGGTTTGTTAAAGATCAGATGGTTGTAGATGTGTGATGTTGCCTCCGAGGCCTCTGTTCTGTTCCATTGGTCTATATCTCTGTTTTGGTACCAGTACCATGCTGTTTTGATTACTGTAGCCTTGTAGTATAGTTTGAAGTCTGGTAGTGTGGCTTTGTTCTTTTGCTTAGAATTACTTGGCTATGCGGGCTTTCTTTTGGTTCCATATGAAGTTTAAGGTGGTTTTTACCAGTTCTGTGAAGAAGGTCATTGGAAGCTTAATGGGGATAGCGTTGAATCTGTAAATTACTTCAGGCAGTATGGCCATTTTCATGATATTGATTCTTCCTAACCATGAACATGGAATGTTTCTCCATCTATTTGTGTTCTCTCTTATTTCCTTGAGCAGTGGTTTGTAGTTCTCCTTGAAGAGGTCCTTTACGTTCCTTGTTAGTTGTATTCCTAGGTATTTTATTCTCTTTGTAGCAATTGTGAATGGCAGTTTGTTCTTGATTTGGCTCTCTTTAAGTCAGTTAATGGTCTATAGGAATGCTTGTGATTTTTGCACATTGATTTTGTATCCTGAGACTTTGCTGAACTTGCTTATCAGTTTCAGGAGATTTTGAGCTGAGACGATGGGGTCTTCTAGCTATACAAACATGTCGTCTGCAAATACAGACAATTTGACTTCCTCCTTTCCTATTTGAATACCCTTTATTTCTTTTTCTTGCCCGATTGTTCTGGCTAGAACTTTTAATTCTATATTGAATAGGAGTGGTGAGAGAGGGCATCCTTGTCTAGTGCCAGATTTCAAAGGGAATGCTTCCAATTTTTGCCCATTCAGTATGATATTGGCTGTTGGTTTGTCGTAAATAGCTTTTATTATTTTGAGATATATTCCATCAATACCTAGTTTATTGAGAGTTTTTAGCATAAAGAGCTGTTGAATCTTGTCAAAGGCCTTCTCTGCATCAATTGAGATAATCATGTGGTTTTTGTCTTTGGTTCTGTTTATGTGGTGAATTACATTTATAGACTTGCATATGTTGAACCAGCCTTGCATCCCCGGGTTGAAGCCTACTTGATCATGGTGGATAAGCTTTTTGATGTGCTTTTTCAATCGGTTTGCCAGTATTTTATTGAAGAGTTTTGCATCTATGTTTATCATGGATATTGGCCTGAAGTTTTCTTTTCTTGCTTAGTCTCTACCAGGTTTTGATATCAGGAAGATGTTGGTCTCATAAAATGATGTGGGAAAGATTCCCTCTTTTTGGATTGTTTTAAATAGTTTCAGAGGGAATGGTACCAGCTCCTCTTTGTATGTCTGGTAGAATTTGGCTGTGAACCCATCTGGACCTGGGCGTTTTTTGGGTGGTAGGCTCTTAATTGCTGCCTCAACCTCAGACCTTGTTATTGGTCTATTCAGGGTTTTCATTTCTTCCTGGTTTAGGCTTGGGAGGATGCAAGTGTCCAGGAATTTATGCATTTCTTCCAGGTTTACTAGTTTACATGCATTGAGTTGTTTGTAATAATCTCTGATGGTAGTTTGTATTTCTGAGGAATTGGTGATGATCTTCTGTTTATCATTTTTTGTTGCATGTATTTGATCCTTCTCTCTTTTCTTTTTTATGAGCCTAGCTGGCAGTCTGTCTATTTTGTTGATTTTATCAGAACACCAGTTCCTGGATTTGTTGATTTTTTGAAGGGTGTTTTGCGTCTCTGTCTCCTAAAGTTCTGTTCTAATCTTAGTTATTTCTTGTCTTCTGCTGGCTTTTGAGTTTTTTTTGTTCTTGCTCCTCTAGCTCTCTCAATTTTGACAATAGGGTGCCGATTTTAGATCTTTCCTCACTTCTCATATGGGCATTTATTTTTATAAATTTCCCTCTAGACACTGCTTTAAATGTGTCCCATAGATTCTGCTATGTTGTGTCTTCACTCTTATTGGTTTTGAAGAACATTTTTATTTCTGCCTTCATTTCATTGTTTATCCAGTCATTATTCTGCAGCCAGTTCTACAGTTGCCATGTAGTTGTGTAGTTTTGAGTGAGTTTCTTAATCCTGAGTTCTAATTTGATTGCACTGTGGTATGAAAGACTGTTTGTATTATTTCCATTCTTTTGCATTTGCTGAAGAGTGATTTACTTCCAATTATGTGGTCAATTTTTGAGTAAGTGCGATTTGGTGCTGAGAAGAATGTATATTCTGTTAATTTGGGGTGGAGATTTCTGTAGATGTGTATTAGGTCCACTTGGTCCAGATCTGCATTCAAGTCCTAGATATCCTTGTTGATTTTCTGTCTTGTTGATCTGTCTAATGACAGTGGAGTGTTAAAGTCTCCCACTATTATTGTGTGGGAGTCTAAGTCTTTTTGTAGGTTGTTAAGAACTTGATTTTCCTCTAGACACTGCTTTAAATGTGTCCCAGAGATTCTGGTACGTTGTGTCTTCGATCTCATTGGTTTGAAGAACATCTTTATTTCTGCCTTAATTTCATCATTTATCTAGTCAACATTCAAGAGCCTGTTGTTCAGTTTCCATGAAGCTGTGCTGTTCTTAGTTAGTTTCTGAATTCTGAGTTCTAGCTTAATTGCACTGTGGTCTGAGAATCTGTTTGTTATGATTTCCGTTCTTCTGCATTTGCTGTGGAGTGATTCACTTCCAATTACGTGGTCAATTTTAGAGTAGGTGTGATGTGGTGCTGAGAAGAATGTATATTCTGTGGATTTGGGGTGGAGAGTTCTGTAAATGTCTATTAGGTTTTCTTGGTCTGGTCTGAGTTCAAGTCCTGGATATCCTTGTTAATTTTCTGTCTCGTTGATCTGTCTAATATTGACAATGGAGTGTTAAAGTCTCCCACTATTATTGTGTGGGAGTCTAAGTCTCTTTGTAAGTCATTAAGAACTTGCTTTATGTATCTGTGTGCTTCTGTAGTGGGTGCGTATATATTTAGGATCGTTAGCTCTTCTTGTTTCATTGATCCTTTTACCATTATGTGATGTCCTTTTTTTGTCTCTTTTGATCTTTGTTTGTTTGAAGTCTATTTTATCAGAGACGAGAATTGCAACTCCTGCTTTTTTTCACTCTCCATTTGCTTGGTAAATCTTCCCCCATCCCTTTATTTTGAGCCTTTGTGTATCCTTGCATGTGAGATGTGTTTCCTGGATATAGCACACCAATGGGTTTTGGCTTTTTATCCAATTTGCCAGTCGGTGTCTTTTGATTGGGGCATTTAGCCCATTTACATTTAGGGTTAATATTGTTATGTGTGAATTTCATCCTGCCATTTCGATGCTAGCTGACTGTTTTGCCTGTTAGTTGATGCAGTTTCTTCATTGTGTCAATCCAGTTTACCATTTGTTATGTTTTTGGAGTGGCTGGTACTGGTTATTTCTTTCTATGTTTAGTGCCTCGTTCAGGACCTGTTGTAAAGCAGGCCTCGTGGTGATGAAATCTCTGAGTACTTGCTTGTTCATAAAGGGTTTTATTTTTCCTTCACTTATGAAGCTTAGTTTGGCCAGATATGAAATTCTAGGTTGAAAGTTCTTTTCTTTAAGGATGTTGAATATTGGTCCCCACTCTCTTCTGGCTTGTAGGGTTTCTACTGAGAGATCTGCTGTGAGCCTGATGGGCTTCCCTTTTTGGGTAACCTGCCCTTTCTCTCTGTCTGCCCTTAGTATTTTGTCTTTAATTTCAACCCTGGTGAATCTGACGATTATGTGCCTTGGGGTTGCTCTTCTTGAGGAATATCTTTGTGGTGTTCTCTGTATTTCCTGGACTTGAATATTGGCCTGCCTTGCTAGGTTGGGGAAGTTTTCCTGGATAAAACCCTGAAGAGTATTTTCCAGCTTGGATTCCGTCTCTCCATCACATTCAGGTACACCTACAAGCATAGATTATGTCTCTTTACATAGTCCCATATTTCTTGAAGACTTTGTTCATTCCTTGTTACCCTTTTTTCTCTAATCTTGCTTCCTTGTTTTATTTCATTGAGTTGATCTTCGACCTCTGATATCCTTTCTTCTGCTTGGTCAATTTGGCTGTTGAAACTTGTGCATGCTTCGCGAAGTTCTCATGTTGTGTTTTTCAGCTCCATCAATTCACATATTCCTCTCTAAATTGTCCATTCTCGTTAGCATTTCGTCAAATCTTTTTTCAACGTTCTTAGTTTCTTTGCATTGGGTTAGAACATGTTCTTTTAGCCCAGAGAAGTTTCTTATTACCCACCTCCTGAAGCCTGATTCTGTCAATTCATCACACTTATTCTCCATCCAGCCTTGTTCCCTTGCTGGCGAGGAGTTGTGATCCTTTGTAGGAGGAGAGGCGTTCTGGTTTTGGGTGTTTTCATCCTTTTTGTGATGGTTTCTTCCCATCTTTGTAGATTTATCCACCTGTCGTCTTTGTAGTTGTTGACTTTCAGATTGGGTCTCTCAGTGGTCATCCAGTTTGTTGATGATGAAGTTATTTATTTCTGTTTTTTAGTTTTCCTTCTAACATTCAGGCCCCTCTGTTGTAGGACTACTGAAGTCCATTCCAGGCCCTGCTTGCCTGGGGATCACTTGCAGCCTAGTCACTGTCTGCCTGCAGAGGCTTTGCTAGGCAGCTGTGGGCTCTGCCCAGCTGTTCTGTGAACTTCCCTGCAGTCCTGTTTATACAGGTATAGTTAGAACTGCCTCAGCAATGGCAGCCCATCTCTATAATGGCAGACTCTCTCTGTAATGGCGGGCTGCCTTGGCAACGGCCGGCTACCTCAGCAATGGCAGACTACCTCCTTAGTGGTGGACTGCCTCAGTAATGGTGGATGCCCCTCCCCCACAGAGCGGACCATCCCATGTTCAGCTGTGCTTGCTGTGAAACTCTCAATCCAGAGTGTTTCAGACTGCTGTTTGTTTGTGGGGGTAGGACCAGCCAAGCCTGATCACCTGGTTCCCTGCCTTGGAGCTTTTTTTTTTTTTTTTTTTTAGTTGTACAGGCGATTCTGTGTCCCAGGTGTTCCAATCGCCTGTTGAAAAAGCACCAGGATCTGTGAGATTTCCCGTGCAGCTACCCACTGCACCGGCTGAAACAGTCGCGCTGAGATTCATGGTGCTTTTTTGCCTGGGAATCTCCTGGTCTGGCTCCCTGTTTCAGTCCCCTTTTTTTTTTTATCAGTTGAATGGGTGACTCTCTATCCCAGGAGCTCCAATAGCCAGCTAAAACAGCTCCCGGACCCATGTATTTTGTGCGGAGAACTGCCACGCTGGCCAAAACAGCTGCACTGGCAACCCGTGGGGCTCCTCCACCTGGGAATCTCCTGGTCTGTGGACAATAAAAATCTGTCTGGAAATGCAGCGTCCGCTCACCCTCCGCGCTTTCACTGGGGGCTGCAATCCTGAGTTGCTCCTAATCAGCCATCTTGGATCTCTCTCTCATATGTAGTATTTCTGAAACAATTTTCTTAAGAAGTATATAACATCTCTAATAACACTAACCATAATATATTGATCCACCATGTTGTTTATATCTCTGATGTCTGTGACATCAAGCACATTTGTCATGCTTTTTAAAATATATATTTGTGTGTTTGTGTGTGTGTGTATGTATGTATATATATATATTTCTGGCACATACTAGGCATATTCTTGGCCCATACTAGGTATTTGCATGTTTCTTAAACTGAAAATTAACTTATATAATCATATTCTTAAGACTTTATGCTAATATATTTAAATGTAACACATGAAGCTTACCTTTAGAACTATTCTGAAGCTTAGTATGAAAGATAAACGTATCACTAATCAAATATAAGCCGGAAATAGTCAGAAAAAGAAGAGGATGCCAAAATATTAATTGTGAAAGTAGTTGTTTTTGTATTCTATGGTTACATTAAAAGCCACCATAAAATTTGGTGGCTTTAACACAGATAGTGATTAATTATTTCTCACAAGTCTGTGGGCTTTCTGAGTGGGAGTATCTTCTTCTAGTCTTGTTATTTCAGCCACATGAGTAGGGTCACTCATGTGGCTGAAATCATGTCAGCTTAGTTGGGTCTGGAGAATCTAAGATAGCCTCACTCAGATGTGTGGGACCTTGGTGCTGGCTATTCCACTAGACCTTCTCTCCAAATGATCACCCATTATTCCATTGTCTAGCCCAGCCTTCCTGACATAGTCATAGAAGTTTACGAAGGAGTGAAGATAGAAAAATGGAAACCTTTTGAAACCTAGGCTTCAGAACTGCCACAACATGACTTATTGGCCCATTCCATTGATCAAATCAAGTCAGACTCCCAGCCCAATTGCAAGCGTTGTGGAAGTAGACCCCACCTTCTGACAGGAGGATTTAAAAGAATGTATGACCATATTTAATCTACCACAGTAGGGTATGTGTAATTATTAAGTACAAAATTTGTTTCTAGACTTACAGACTATGAGTACTAAGTATTCAGAATGAAGAATGAATAAATGTTTATAATCCTTTTTTTTTAACTTTAAGTTGAAGGTTAGGGGTACATGTGTAGAATGTGCAGGTTTGTTACATAGGTAAACATATGTCATGAGGGTTGGTTGTACAGATTATTTAATCACCCAGGTATTAAGCCTAGTACACATTAGTTGTATTTCCTGCTTCTCTCCCTCGTATCACCCTCTCCCCTTCCATATGCTGCAGTGTATGTTGTTCCTTCATGTGTTCTCATCATTATCTTCCACTTTTAAATCAGAACATATGGCATTTGGTTTTCTCTTCGTGCATTAGTTTGCTAAGGATAATGGGATCCAACTCCATCCATGTCCCTGCAAAGAACATGATTTCATTCTTTTTTGTAGCTGCATAGTATTCCATGGTGTATAGGTACTACATTTTCCTTATTCAGTCTGTCATTGATGGGCATTTAGGTTGATTCCAAGTCTCTGCTATTGAAAATAGTGCTGCAATAAACATACATGTGCATGTGTCTTTATAATATAATGATTTATCCTTTGGATATATACCCAGTAATGGGATTGCTGGTTTGAATGGTATTTCTCTCTGTAGGTCTTTGAGGAATTGCAACACTATCTTCCACAATGGTTGAACTAATTTATACTCCCACCAACAGTGTAAAAGTGTCCCTTTTTCTCCACAGCCTTGCCAGTATGTTATTATTTGACTTTTTAGTAATAGTCAATCTGACTTGCATGAGATGATAGCTCATTGTTGTTTTGATTTGTATTTTGCTAATGATCAGTGATGTCGAGATTTTGTTTATATGCTTATAGGACACATTTATGTATTTTGGGAAGTGTCTGTTCATGTGCTGCTCAGTTTTTAATAGGGTTGTTTGGTTTTTTTTCGTGTATATTTGTTTAAGTTCCTTGCAGATGCTGGATATTAGACCTATGTCAGATCCATAGTTTGCAAAAAGTTTTCTCCCATTCTGTAAGTTGTTTACTCTTTTGATAGTTTATTTTGCTGTGCAGAAGTTCTTTAGTTTAATTCATCCCATTTGTCAGTTTTTACTTTTGTTGCAATTGCTTTTAATATCTTTGTCATAAAATCTTTGCCCATGCATATATCCTAAATGATATTACCTAGGTTGTCTTCTAGGATGTTTATAGTTTTGGGTTTTATATTAAAGTCTTTAATCCATCTTGAGGTAATTTTGGTATATGGTGTAAGGTAGGGGTCCAGACTCAGTTTTTTGCATATGGCCAGCCAGTTCTCCCAGCACCATTTATTGAATAGGTTGTTGCTTGTTTTTGTCAAGTTTGTCAAAGATCAGACAGTTTTAGGTGTGCGGTCTTATTTGTGGGTTCTCTATTCTGTCCCCATCACTTGTTTTTATCAGGTTTGTTGAAGATCACACAGTTGTAGGTGTGTGGTCTTACTTCTGAGTTCTCTATTCTGTTCCATTGGTCATGTGTATTTTTGTACCAATACCACTTGTGACCACAGAGTCACAAAGTCTAATGGCCTTGTCAATTTAGGCCGGAATAAGAAACAATAGGGAATGTCTCAAAGTTAAGTAAGTGCCACAGGGGTTGATCATTTCTTCCTCTTTTCATCATCTTCCAGAAGGCCCTCTAGAAGTGCATGTGTGGTTCATGGGGGTCGCCGTGATGTCCATGGCACGGTTAGACCTTATAGTTTTGTTTTTTGATTTTTTGAGATGGAGTCTCACTCTGTCACCCAGGCTGGAGTGCAGTGGCATAATCTCAGCTCACTGCAGCCTCCGCCTCCCAGGTTCAAATGATTCTCCTGTCCAAGTTTCTCGGAGCTGGGACTACAGGCGTGTGCCACCACGCCTGGCTAATTTTTGTACTTTTAGTAGAGATGGGGTTTTGCCACATTGGCCAGGCTGATCTTGAACTCCTGACCTTATGTTATCCACCCGCCTCATACTCCCAAAGTGCTGAGATTACAGACGTGAGCCACTACACCTGACTGGTGTTTTTATATGCCAGAAATAATAGTGAACTATTTAAAAGAGTGAGTATTGCACTGGGCACAGCGGCTCACACCTGATCCCAGCACTTTGGGAGGCCGAGGTGGGCAGATCATGAGGTCAAGAAATCGAGACCATCCTGGTCATGGTGGAACCCCGTCTCTACTAAAAATGCAAAAGTTAGTGGGCGTGGTGGCAAGCACCCGTGGTTCTAGCTCCTTGGGAGGCTGAGGCGGAGGAATCGCTTGAACCCAGTAGGTGGAGGTTACAGTGAGCCCAGATTGCGCCACTGCATTCCAGCCTGGCGATAGAGCTAAGACTCCGTCTCAAAAAAAAAAAGAAAAGAAAAGTGAGTATTTAAGCTTTTCTACTTTTTATAAAGAAGCACAGACAACTGAAATTTTAACTTTGGTTTATAAAACCACTTTATAAGCACCTTTATTATAATAATCATTGACTTTTTTAGGGGCTATCCTCAGAACAAAATTATAACTATATTAGGGATTGAAATTCGTTAGGTGGGCTCTCAGTAATCTACAATTTACATTTTTAAAAATAGTTTGTTGCCATTAATTAATCATTGCACAGAAAAATTCTCTTCATTTGGAGCTCTGAGCTCTGCGTTTCTGTGATACCAGAATAAAACACAAATCTGCAAAGAAAGGGAAAAAAATCATTTTTAGATCTTCGATTTATTCTAAATAATCCTACATTTTGTGTCCACTGATGAATTTGAGAACTGAAGGGTTTGTATTGTGCATCTCAGTATCAGCCTGCTATTTGTATTTCACACCAGTTATCAGCAATTAAATGATGAATTTATATTTTTAAATTTTGACTCTGAATTGTAAAAACATAAACAATATAATACCAGTACAAGTATATCATTTTAATTTAATAAGCACTTAATTGCCCTTTTCAGCAAATAGCTAAAATGTAGAATGGCTTGATAGAATTAGCAAGAATAAAAAAAATCAGCAGATGAAGATCCTGGTTTCACTTTGTTACAAACTAGCTGCGTAACTTTGTAAATTATTTAAGCAGAAAAGAGGCAAATCTGCTAACGACCCTGCCAGCTCCAAAATCTTATGACATATAATTCTAATCTCTATAACTGTCACAGTAGTGTATTTTGAATGGCTGAAAAGAACTTTCGATAAGCCATTAATTATAAACTCTTTATGGTTTTTCTTGTGTTTTATTTACTTTCACGAATTTAATGCCTGCATCCTCATTTTCTGTAGTTAATAAAATAAATACTCAAAATTTCAGTGCTTTTTGGTCAAGACTGAAAATATTCCATGAATTGTGCTTCAAAATTTTCTTTCTGACTATTGAATCTGTGTTTCCTTGTATACAAAGTGTCTGAGGAATGGGATGTTTTGAGCAAGCAGGCAAGTTCTTCTGCTCATGACTATACTAATGTTTTCTTTCAGGAAACCCTGATAGATTGGTGTGATGAAAAGGAACTGAATTTGATATTAACAACTGGAGGAACAGGGTTTGCACCACGAGATGTCACTCCAGAGGTGAGATAGTACATGCCTTTTCATATTCAAGGATTAAACTAATCTTATTTTTAAATCCTTTTTACTAGTTTTATATTATTTTTACAATTTTGCTAGGCAGAACAAGTGACTTGTGGTTCTAATGTGAAAGTTTTGCTGTGGATGAATTGCGAAAAATGTTTCTTGACTTTTTCTTTGGGCTTAAACTAGAAATTATACAATATGAGGAAGATTGAACTGGTCCAGAGGTAATCTGTCATTTTCTTGATGTCAGCATAATTTCAGGCACATTTCCAAAGGAGGTGATAGCAGAGTTTTGATGGTTAGCATGGCATCTGGTCTGATGTGGTTTGTCAGTACAGTTCTTTTCTTAAGGTACCTTTTTCATTTGTCTAAAATTACAGTAAGATGACTGCAATAGAATATACTAATTTTACAGTACTGTTGTTGAAAAGGGATACATTTTCCACAGTTGTAAATGTGAATAGCATTTAAATGCAGAATGTAATGAGGCCAAAAGTAGAATTAATATCTAGGCTTAAGACCACAAGAATCACCTTCAACTTCTGTATATACAGGAAGAAAAATTAGGGAAAGAAAGAATACGCACTGTTAAATAATATGGGGAGGAAGTATTTTCTCAAGAACGCCATAACCCTCAGTTGTCACCTCAGAATCATACATAAAATTACATGACCACTTGTGACATTGTTTCTTTTACCTCCCCAGACCCCAAAAATGTTTCTTGGCTCAATTTCAACTTAATATTTACTATGCCTTTCTATTTCAAATTAGTATACAATTGTATCTACTACCTTATTGACATACCGTTAAGGTATTTTTGCTCTGCATCTACTAAATAATTACTGACCTTCTTATAATAGTACAATGGTTTCCAAACTTTAGCCTGCATCGGGATCAACCAGAGGGCTTATTGAAACACAGATTGCTTGACGCCACCCCTAGAGTTTCTGATTCAGTAAAGCTGCAATGGGTCTTGAGAATCTGTATTTCTAACAAGGCCCCCGGTGATGCAGTTGTTGTTGTTGGACAATAGACTATACTTTCAAACTTTGAGAACTGCTGCTCTAGTATATGAAAATGCAATTTTAAGAAGTACTTTTTTTCTATTCTTCTATATAAAAACAATGATACATAAACTTTTGATATTATTATAATTAGGGTTATAAATAAAGTAGTTTTGGCTTTTAAAGCAATCAAAATCGAGTTGTACTGAGAGGGTAACTTCAACTGCAGAAATAAAGTCATCCTTACACAATTTAACTTCTGACTTCTATAGGGCAATGATTCTTTGGCCAAGTTTTATATTTCTTTTATGCTATGACTAACTGAAAACATACAGTTGGGAAGGAAGCCATCTCCTGCAGAGGTGTGCTTGTGTTTTGCTTTCTTTGTAAGAACATTGACTACATAATGTTAAGATGGATTTTTAGAGTTTGAGTGCTGTGTTAAAGTGTTTGAGTAAATTACTTCGGGTTTACGTATCCCTATATTTTGTGTGATAATTTGATATTTTCATATTTTCCCATAACAGAAAAGTACAATCAATTCACCAGAAAATTCATTTATAACCAAATTGTTATGAATGACATAACCAGTATTGTTTTTAATTCCTTGGATAATTCATTGTGGGGAAATAATTTACATCACAAAATGTTTTGTATCCTATAGGACTTCAAGTTAATACAAAATGCTAGGTTGAAAATTCAAACCTTTCAATTCTGGCTCTGGTACTTATCAATAAGGTGACCATAGAGTTTTTTTATTCACCCTTCTGATGCTGTGTGCAGTTTTTTACTCACGCCAATCAATTCTCCAACTCTCCAGATACCCAATGTCCTTCTTTTAATTTCAATTGAATTCTGATACTACCTACCAGGAATTAGCACCAGACTCCACAGATTTAAGGGCTCAGTCCACAAGATTGCCTTCACATCATATGCCAGTCCCAAGTACCAGATCCCCAAGCTACTCAAAATTCTGTCCTACTTGACTACCAAATCAGTTGGTTGCAGTAACTGCCCCCATTTTCAGATTCAATAATTTGCTACAATAGGTCAAAAACCTCTTGGTAACACTTTACTATAAAGATACAGTTTAGGAATTGTACCAATTTACTATAAAGCTTACAAGTTTACTATAAAGATACAATTTAGGAATAGCCAAATGCAAGAGATGCATAGGGCAAGGCATAGAGGGAAGGGGGTTCCATCTCCTCTTGGTATTTAACACCCTTCCAGCACCTTGATGTGTTCACCACCCTGGAAGATCTCTGAATCCCATTGTTTAAGAGATATTATGGAGCTCAATCTCCAGCCCCACCCCTTCAGTGGGTGGGACTGAAAATTCCAATGCTCTAATCACTTAGTCTTTTCAGTCACCTGTCCAGCCCCATCTTGAGGCTATCTAGGCACTCACCCTAAGTCATCTCCTTAGCATAAACTCAGATCTGAAGAAATTTGGGCCTGGCATAGTTGTTCATTCCTGTAATCCCAGCACTTTGGGAGGCCCAGACGGGTGGATCACTTGAGGTCAGAAGTTCAAGACAAGTCTGGCCAACAAAGTGAAACCATGTCTTTACTAAAAATGCAAAAAATAGCTGGGCATGGTGGCACATGCCTGTAACCCCAGCTACTTAGGTAGCTGAGGCATGAGAATCACTTGAACCCTGGAGCGCACCATTGCACTTCAGCCTGTGTGACAGAGGAAGACCCTGTCTCAAAACAAAGGATGGGGTTGGGGGCGTTGCGGCGGGAAGAGGGGTACTGGGTTGTTAGGAATAACAAAAGTCACTCGGGAAATTATCAGGGGTCTTAGGAGTTCTGTAATAAGTCAAGAACCAAGAACAAAGACCAAATATATTTTTGTCTTACACCTCAATATGTCATTTAACCACTAGTCATTTAAACACTCTGTGCCTTAGTTTTCTGTGAAGTGAGGGAAATGGAAGAACCTATTTACCAAGGTGGCTGTGAGTATTCAGTGAGAACTATTTTCTGATATTTTACATAAGAGTTAATTTGTAAGAGTTAAATATTATTTTATTTATTGCTATGTAATTTATGTAACTACCAAATGAACACATTTGATAGTTTTTCTTTTTTGCATGTAGTCAACAAATAGACAACTATAGCCTTTTACCCAGTTTAAAGTATGTCAATGAAATCTTTAGAATCTTGTTAAATTATTTCTTAGTTTTGATAGGGTAAACTTCGTATTTGATCTGTCCCATCTCTATATTCCATAAATCAGAAACCTTGAATTTCTGCTATTTGAATATCTGTTTTGTTGTTTTCTGTTTTCTTTTTTAGTACTACTAGTCAACAAGTATCTGTTTCCATGGCCTTATATATTTCATTATTCAAAAATTGAGCAGCATTTTATTCTTAAAGTTTTTTAGTTAACTTGAAAACTACCGAGGTGCTCTTATATTAATATATACCTATAGCAGCTACATAGGTAAAATTATATTAAGGGTTTTTTAAATGTGTTTAAAATATATGTAAATATGTTTTCTGTAATATCTTTTTTTTGAAAAGAAACAATTTACCTGATTGTGAATAACTTGATTTTTAATAGGTTCACCACATATTTTATATGTATATATAAATACATATGAATATGGCAAAAGTTTTGTAGCACTTGTGGGCTATTAAATAATACTAATATAATAAATAAGCAAACATAAAATCAATATATGCCGACTGAAAAGTAATTCTACTAATTTTCCTTTTACTTTACACCCTAGAGTACTTGCAGTTCTTATAATAGTCAAAATGTAACATTGATGTGTCAGATAGGAATTTAGAAATATAATTCTGGACCCAAATTATATAGTAATTTGTCAGTCTTTGATAGTTGTGCCTAAAGAGAAGAACCTGTTACTAGACATATTTACCTATATTATATACATCAAGATTACTAATATTTTTAAATGAGGTCAGAAGTTATTGGTAGAAAGCACAAATACTAATTTGATAAAAGTAAAATAATGTAAAACTTCTCCCTTAAAATCCTAATGTCTATAGTCAATAATTGACAATAATTAGCTTAATCTGTAAAACACAAAGGAAAGTTGTTTATGGGATGTGTGTGTTGTAAGAAAAAAAAATGAAGAATGAAAATTTGAATAGGATCAATGAAAAACAACAAAGATTTTGTCAATGAGTATGAGCTCTAGATAAAATGAAAAATTTAATCAACAGATTTATTTCCAGTTTTATTAGAAAGAAAAATAGAATATCATGTATAGTAAAGTTTATCTTCTTTATACGTTTTATAGGAATAGGGCTAGCAGAATTGGTTTTTCTAAATTATAAATTTGTTTATATTTTTAGACCCTGAGTTATAAAATATGGTTGCATGCCTTCTAGCCTTCTCCCTGCCTCTAAATATGAGATACTATCAAAGCTTACTTAATAAAAGCCTAATAATTCTCACTAATCAACTTTTTAGAATTTTGTTTTGATATTAAAACTATTTTTTAATAACAGATTGCATTATATCCTTTTCTTTTTCTTTTTCTTTTTCTTTTTTTTGAGGCAGCATTTTACTCCATTACCCAGGCTGGAGTGCAGTGGTGTGATCTCAGTTCACTGCAACCTCCATCTTCCAGGTTCGAGCAATTCTCGTGCCTCAGCCTCCCAAGTAGCTGGAATTACAGGTGTGCATCACCAATCCCAGCTAATTTCTATATTTTTAGTAGAGACAGGGTTTCGTCACATTGGCCAGGATGGTCTTAAACTGATGACCTCAAGTTATCTGCCCACCCTGGCCTCCCAGAGTGCTGGGATTACAGGTATGAACCACAGCGCCTGGCCAGATTGCATTTTTTCCTGATCTGATAAAGGTTGGATAATTCCCTAGTGAAATATTAGTAATTATAATGTTCCACAGAACATAAAACTCATTTATACATAAATATCCCTTTATGTCCCATTATTACTTAAAAGCAGCCTATATCCATAAAAGGTATTATTGCATAAAGGAATCTTTTATCATTCTTAAAAAATAAAAGTTTAATTATAGACATATAAGCAAGGTAAAGTAAGGGCCCTTTAGACATAAATGCATAAATTCTAGAAGAGATTAAAAGATTAAAAAATAATAACAAAAGAATATCTCTGTAATTATTTTAAAAGTGATAATATAGTAAATTAGAAAATGTTAAACTGTTAAATATTTAAAAGACACAAAATAACTTTCAGTACTTTTAGAGCACTAAGCTATATCAAAGTAAAGGTATGCTAATACATTATTTTGATCACAAGTTAAAGAGTTAAATAAAAGCCTAACACACATTTATGTCTCATTCACTCATTCATTCATGAAGCTTTTGTTTTTAATCCTCAATATGTGTTCAGTGCCATGCTTGGTACTGAAGTTAAAAAATGAGTGAGACTTTCACAGGGGCAAGCAAACTGGCCCACAAGCGAAATCCTGCTGTCACCTTTTTTTTGGCATGTCCAGTGAGCTAAGAATAGTTTACATATTTAAATGGCTGAAAAAATTTTTTAAAGTAGTATTTGTGATGTGAAAATTATTTGGAATTTGAATTTTAGGTTCTATAAATGAAGTGTTATTGGAACAAAGCTACACTCATTTATGTATTGTCTATGGCTAAAACAGCAGAGTTGAGTAGTTGTAAACAAGACCATATAGACTATAAAGCCTGACGTATTTATCATCTGATGCTATGCAGAAAAAGTTTTTCCACTCCTGGCCTGTTGGATGACAACAAGTAATCTTTACTCACATTTTTTTTTTCACTTTTACTTTTGGTTCCTTAGTAATCTGAATAATGTTAGGTTTCCTTTCTTATATTTTTAATTTTAGATGGAGCAAAGAAAAAAATACTTTTCTGCCATAATGAAGTGCATTGCCACATTACCTCAATAGAAATATAGCATAACAAAAATAAAATAGTCCTTATTCTAAGTAATATATAAAATTCTGCACTTTAAAAATTGATAAAATGAATTTGTTGTACATTAAGTAAAATCTGACTCTTAAAAATAATTTTAAATGGACATTCTTAGGAATGCCTCATAATAAAAGTATGCTAATATAATTGATGATTATGAAATAAACAAAAGAAAAAAAATCAGGAAACCCTAAATTTGACATAAAGAATATTTATTTAAAAGGGTCCTTAAAACTGTTTTATTACGGTAGTGAAGAAGCACCAGACAAAATGACCAATGGTGAAAGAGGGAAAATACTATAAAGTGATACCAAAGAAACCTGACCTCGGAAAAGGCTATCAATTTTAGAAGGTATATTCTGTTTATAGACTACTTTTAGGTTTCTTTGGGACAGATTAATATCTGAGCTTTTCTACAAATATTTTTCACTTAGGTTATTAGATTTTTTTTTCATGAAAATATTAATTTTCTAGTACAAATTAAAGAAAGTTGTTTTGTAAACATTGTTTTATAATCAATTTGTTGTTGAAATGTATGTATCTCATAACTTTGAGTGTTTGTGTACTGTAAGACAGGTATTAGTTTATGCAGTCATTAGTCATTTTTCTTTCTTATACTGTAATGCTTCAAAAATGAGAATACAGTATAAGCACTGGAAATAATAAAATTGACCTAAGTTATTAACAACATGTTAATGATTTTCAGTTTGTTACTCTTGTGAAAGATAGTGAGAAATTACATTTAATAACTCACCTAAAAGTTAATATAGGCCATTTTAACAATCAGAAACCACTCTCCTACATTTTAACAGAAGCATAGCAAAAAACACCATATTTAATCATTTGTTTTTGATAGAAAATTTGATCACTTACATAGGTTATTTAAATCATACAGCAGTTTTCAACTATAGAGTATATTTTTTATATTCTCTAGAAAATATTGATTATTTTACTGGCAACAACTGTCATTTTTAATACTCTAGAATATTTATTGTATACTCTATCAATATTTCTTTTCTGGTTCCAAGATTGTTTTGAATAAAATAAAATACCTATTATACATGATAAGGCTAAAATTAATTGTATGGAACTAGAATTATGACTGTCTTAAAATTGTTCTATACAAATAGGATAATTCAACTACAAAGCAGAATACTAGAAACCCTTATACTTGAAGTATTTAAAATTAATTTTAATAAAATGTCCATTCCTCTATGCTCTGATTTGTTGGATATATTTGATGCCATTTTAAGGAGCTCCTTCTAACTTTATGAAATAGTTCCCATGTCAGATCTTTGTCTAAACATGTTGGCATGCAATATGGTATAGTGGGGAAGGCTTACACTGTAAAGTCAGACAAACCTGAATTTAAATACTAGTGCTACCACTTACTATGAAACTTAAGGCAAGTTGACCTATCCACATCTGTCTTCTCATCTGCTAAATTAGCTAATTTTTCGCATCTGCTAAATTAGCTGATAACTACCTCTCAAAATTGTTGATTCTAATAATAAAAATAGTCAATAATAAAAACTAACACATATAGCAATTACTATATGCAAAGAACTGTTTTAAGCGTATGTTAACTCATTTAGTCTTCAAAACAACCATATGAGGCCAGGCGTGATGGTTCATGCCTATAATCCCAGTACTTAGCGAGCCCAAACAGGGCAGATCACTTGAGGTCAGGAGTTTGAGACTAGCCTGGCCAACATGGTGAAACCCTGTGTCTACTAAAAATACAAAAAAATTAGCTGGGCATGTTGTTGCGTACCTGTGGTCCCAACTACTCAGGAGGCTGGAGCATGAGAATCTCTTGAACCCAGGAGGCAGGTGTTGCAGTGAGTCAAGATGGGGCCACTGCATTGCAGCCTGGGTGACAGAGTGAGACCCTGTCTCAAAAAAAAAAAAAAAAAAAAAAAAAAAAATATATATATATATATATATATATATATATATATATATATATATACACACACATACATACATGTATGTATATATAAAGCCAGGTACTATTTATTGTTATCTCTGCCTTACAGATTGAGAAACTGTGATACAGATTGATTAATTGACTTCCCCAATATTTTTCAAGTAGTAAATGGCAATAAATGCATGTAGAGGGATCTAACATAATGCCTGTAACCTTTGTAGATGCTCAGTATTTGTTCTTTTTCTTCCTCGTTTAATTAACAGTACCACCTATTATCTCTAATGAGATATAGTAGCCCCAAATACTTTTGCAACTAACCATTGTATTTCTGATAGCTGTTGTTAACTACAAACATAACTGGTAGATAAGTCTTAAAAATAAGAATTTGGCTTGCACCAGGTAGGTATGTGAAAAAATAATTTTTTAGTAATAGCCCACTTTATATCTGGGGTTTATAATTATTTTTGTATTGTCCATTGAAAGCAGTATTTTTTTATTCAGATCATAGGTACACTTAGGACCTTCCTGTTTGATAAGAACAGCATTCATTGTCTTTCTTCAATATAACAAATATTTATGAAGCACCTTGGGCTTTATCGAACCTAAAGCTAAAGTACATATACTCCTAAAATAGTCACATGACAATTCAAGACAGTCTAAACTTGGTACCAGAAATATTCAGCCAATTCAGGCAAAAAGGTTTATTCAAGGAGAAAGATTAAGAGAGAGCTTGAATAATCAGTGAAATTTTTATAAAATTTAAGCTAAAATGTATAGGATTCAAGTTTTGAAAGAGGAAGACATCACTGTGGAAGTAAAGGAGGAAAATATATGAGCAAGGCACAGAGAAATATAGACATAAAATCTTTCTGACTAGAGCAGAGAATTCACTTTACATAGAAGGATAGATACACGAGACCTACATTATCTTATTTCTTTCATATACTGGCTAGAGAGATACCAAATACAGAAATGAGAAACTTACTGTATTAGGCTGTTCTCATGCTGCTAATAAAGACATACCCAAGACTGAGTAATTTATAAAGAAAGAAGTTTAATTGACTCATGGTTCAGCAGTGCTGGAGAAGCCTTAGAAAAATTACAATCATGGTGGAAATTGAAACAAACATATTCTTCTTCACATGGCGGCAGCAAGGAGAAGTGCAAACCAACAGTGGGGAAAGTCCCTTATAAACCCATCAGATCTCAGGAGAACTCACTCATTATCATGAGAACAGCATGAGGGTAACTGCCCCCATGATTAAATTATTAATACCTCCAACTGAGTCCCTATTGTTACACATGGGGATTATGGGAATTACAATTCAAGATGAGATTTGGGTGGGGACACAGCCAAACCATATCACTGTCCTTATTCAGAGATTCCTTGGAAATTTAGATCATAAGTCTACTATCAGCCAGTATAGACAGTAAAATACTTTCAGGACTTTATTAGACTCTTTTTTGAATCAGTATTTATTCAAATGCACATGAATGCATTCCTCAGTAGGACTAACTTTATTCTTTTTGAAGGTTTTTTTTAATGCCCTGGCTTAAAAAATAAATTCTTGATTTAATGTGCAAACCTAGTAACTATCCACACCATTATATATTTATATATAAAATTTTTACCGCTGAGAGGCACCAAGTTCCAATTTTGTTGATTTGTTGTTTGAAAACCTTTTCAATCAATTCTTCCCTTAGAATCAAGAATCAAGACAATCAAGGAATATGTTATCATAGAGTTTGTCAGTGCTGTATCTCTCATTAGCATTTTGTATAAAATTACAAACTTTATTATAGTAGAGAAATCATAGTATCTCAGACTTTGAAGAGAACAAAGACCAACATGTTCAAAGCCCTAGCATGCCCTTTTCGTCATTCCCGTCTTTGCCTGAACATTTCAATCACCACTTCTTCTATCCAAGAATTCATTGTTTAGACAACTCTACTTGTTTGAAAGTCTAAACATATCAAACTGAAATCTGTCACCTTATAATTTCTACTCACTTGTCCTAATTCTCCTCTTGGCAGTGCACAAAAGAAGATTAATTCCTCTTTTACATGACATTTCTGATATTTGAAAAGAAATTTTACATTTTCTCCTTAAGTCCACTACTTTTATATTATTTTTGCATTTATATTTTCCACCAGGCACAGGCTTTCTCAAAACATACATTCTCTATTTTTCTAAGCATGAAAAAAAAGCTCCATAGTAAAATGGTGCCAGCATAAAAATTACAGGTATGAAATTAGACCATTTAGATAAATAGAGCAATAACTGACTTTGTATTCAAGACTATTAAGTTGAATGGGTCCTTTACCATATAGTAGCATTAAAGAGGGAAGAATACATTGTTCTTTGAGGTCAGAATTTTTGCAATTTTGAGAATAAGGCAAAAACAAAAATTTTATATATGAAGAACCCACAAATAAAAATTATATATTAAATTTGCTTTCAATATATGTCCTAATTGTATACCTCCACTGTGCTGTCAGTTATCATTGAGCCCTATGGATAAGAGAGATCATATGTTAAATAAACATAGAAGTAAGTATAGATACAAGTGATGGTAAGTTATGTATCTAATTACAGTTCTGACTAGAAAAATAGTATTACCCATATAACCTTTTATGGAGCAACATAACATTGTAGTTAATTCTATTCTATAATGAGTCATGAAAACAATAATAATAAAAATAACATAATGGTTAAGAGCACAGACTATTTGGGCTTGAATCTCAGATCCACCCCTTATTAGTATGCAGCCCTATACAATTAACTTTAAAAACCTGTTTTATTATATGTCAAATGAAGATAGTATGAGTACTTGCCTCATAGGGTAGTTATATTATGTAAGTAATATAAGCAAGGTACTAAAAACAATATTTACTTGCTATATACATCTTTGCTATTATTATCTAGAATATATTTAGAAAGAGCTTTAGCTTTAAAAATAAGTAGCTGATGGTTGAATAAATATTATAAGAATTCTTCTCTGGAGGAAAAAAATCAGAGTATGACCTTAAGTACACAATAGTATAGCTGTGGAAAAGGAAAAAGAAATATCAAAGAGAACATGTTAAATCCTTATTTTAGCTTGAATTTATCAGAGTGATAATACCTTGAAATCACCTTTCTAATTCACCCTTACAAGTGTACTCTTGTAAAAATGAAGAAAGGCTAGCATACCAGAATACTTTGCTTATGCAAAACGTGCTAAGACATTAACAACAAAATATAAATAAATCTTTTACAGATATATTAGCAAAAATGCTAAAAGTTTATTTATCTGGAGTCATAGTCTCAGGAATGAAGATTTCAGGATATTCCTTTCTTTATTGCTGTCTGGAATCAGGAATATGAATTTCTCTCTCCTATATTAGGTACCTATCTATAAAATGGACTTACTGTTGCTTTTCACATAAAATGTAATAAGATGACAACAAATGAGTACTTTATATCTGTCGAGTACTGTGAACTTCTCAGAATAATATCACTGTGTTAGAAGGGCAGAATATTTGTAACTTTGTTGTTACTGCCTGCCATAAAAGGTATCTAATAGGGACTCCGAAAGTAGATTCAGACAGCAAAGTAAATAATTGTAATTATTCTAACAATTTTACTAGTATTACTTTCTTATATTGGAACTTGAACTGCTACTAAAGTATGAAGGACAAATTTTCACTGGAGGTAGTAACCTTTTCAGATTATTATTATTATTATTATTATTATTATTATTATTATTATTTTGAGACGGAGTCTTGCTCTGTCGCCCAGGCTGGAGTGCAGTGGTGCAATCTCTGCTCACCGCAACCTCTGCCTCCCAGGTTCAAGCGATTCTCCTGCTTTAGCCTCCTGAGCAGCTGAGACTAGAGGTGTGCACCACCACGCCCAGCTAATTTTTGTATTTTTAGTAGAGACGGACTTTCACCATGTTGGTCAGGCTGGACTCAAACTCCTGACCTTGTTATCCACCTGCCTCGGCCTTCCAAAGTGCTGGGATTATAGGCATAAGTCACTGCACCCAGCCTGGGATTATAGGCATAAGTCACTGCACCCAGCCTCAGATAATTATTAGTGGCACACAGATGACAATTAGCAGAAAGGTTCCAAGTTCCTTCAAAAAATGCTGAGAAGAAAGAAACAGTAAACCTCTTGGAAGTACAGTTTGAAGATGATGGTTGTCTGTTTCACTGAGTGAGCGAGACCAAAGGCCAAAGGCAACAATGTAGAAGAAGCAATCCATCTTGCTGGAAGGACTGACTAATTGATATACAAAAAAATAAATTACACTCCTCTATGAAGAACGAAGATAACATTGTAGCCAGCAGTACCACCGGGATAATTTAAGTGTCTTCCCCTTAGCTTCTTCACTCCATTCTGTAAGTTTGATTGCAACAAATAACATAGTATCTTTGCATGGAATAATCCTCAGGCTGAACCTTTACGGAAAGAAAAGCTAGGTCAGTTTTGATTAGGAGGTACTTCTGAATGTGATTTTACAAAATTTTTGAAATATTATTTTTTACAAAATAGAGATATTTGAACCAGAGAGAATATAATTGTTAGTTTTGAATATTGTATAACTATAATGCAGTATTATTATAATGTGTCAGTTGCCTGCTATGATTCAAGATTACATTGTATAGGCAACCCCATTATAATGAGTTCACTTTAATAATAACCCCATTGATGAGATTCAAAAGAAATTCATATCATGCTAATTTCCAACTATTGTTAGGGTAAGTGTTTAGAAGTTTAGTTAATTGTGTGATACTTTGATATAAGTTCTATTTATGGGCCCTGTTTATTTCCTCTTTAATTCTCTGCTATTTTGCCATTTTCATGACTTACTGGTACTGTACTTTGTCCCTCAAGATGGGGCTGCTCTGTGGGGTAGATCAATGAATGAATATCACCCTCTGTAATAAAGAATATTTAGAGGAATGTGAGGCTACTTGTATATAATATTGAAAGCAGGCTGGGTGCGGTGGCTCATGCCTATAATCCCAGCACTTTGGGAGGTTGAAGTGGGCGGATCACCTGAGGTCAGAAGTTCGAGACCAGCCGGGCCAACATGGTGAAACTTTGTCTGTACTAAAAATACAAAAATTAACCAGGTGTGGTGGTGCACCCCTATAACCCAGCTGCTTGGAGGCTGAGGCAGGAGAATCACTTGAACCTGGGAGGTGAAGGTTGCAGTGAGCCAAGATGGCACCACTGCACTCCAGCCTGGGTGACAGAGCGAGACTCTGCTAAATATAAAATACTATAAGACAGGGGTCAGCAAACTTATTATTTAAAAGGGCCAGATGGTAATTTTTTTAGATTTTGTAGGGCGTATGGTCTCTGTCAAAACTACCCAACTATGCCAGACCTGCAGCACACAGGCAGCCATAGATGATATAAATGAATGAGCCTTGCTGTGCTCTAATGAAACTTTATTATGGACACTGGATTTGGATCTCATATATTTCCATGTGTCATTAAATACTATTCTTTTGATTATCTCTTGAATCATTAAAAATGCAAAAATCATTTATAGATTGCAGGCCATACAAATGGGCAGGATTTGACCCTTGGGCTATAGTTTGCCACCCCCTGTTTCAGAACATTTCTATTTTATAGTGCACTAGCATCTTCTCTGTTAATCTAAAAGCTCATAGTATGTGAGCTTTTGGAAAAATAATTCTGAAATTTTGAGATTGAGAGAGTAAGCCCCATAAGAAGTTTCATGGACTCAAATATGTACTTTTAGCCTACTAGATATACATATACATATACATATAGATACATGCCAGGCACTGTTTAAGATGTTAAGATAGAGCAATGAGCTAAGAAGTCATTACATTTTAGCGACAGGATACAAACTTTAAACAAACAAGTAAAATGTATAGTACTGGAGACAGTAAGTGCTATGAATAAAGATAAACCAGGGAGGGAAGATAGATAGCCCAGGCAGGAAAGAGGGTTATAATTTTAAATAGGGTCATTCATTAAGGAAGGCCTCATTGATACGGTGACATTTGATCAAAGACCTAAGGGTGAGAGGGAGGAAGCCATGGATCATGTGGGACCTGTATGCCACTCTCAATGTAATAGAGGAGAGGCATGACATGAACTGACGTATTTTAATGGGGAAACAAGTTAGGAGACTATTAAAATAATCCAGGTGGAGAATGGCAGTGGCATAGGCCAGTGATAGAGATGGAAGTAGTGAGAAGTAGATTATTGATATATTTTGAAGGGAGGTAACAGATGGAATAAGAGAAAGAAGTCAAGTATAAGACCCAAGATTTGCCTTGGGAATTAGAAGGATGGAGTTTCCATTTACTGAAATGGAGAAGACTGTAGGAAGAGTAGGTTTGAGGGGCAAGATCAGGAATTTTACCTTGATTATGGAAACTTGAACTTCCTTTAGATATCCAAGTAGAGACATTGAATTGCAATTAGATATTAGGTATATGAGGCTGGGCATGGTGGCTCACACCTGTAATCCCAGCACTTTGGGAGGCTGAGGCGGGCAGATCACCTGAGGTCAGGAGTTTAAAATGAGCCTGGACAACAGGGTGAAACTCTGTCTCTACTTAAAAAAAAAAAAAACCCCACAAAATTCAGCTGGGCATGGTGGTGCACGCCTGTAATCCCAGCTACTCAGGAGGCTGAGACAGGAGAATTGCTTGAACCCAGGAGGCAGAGGTTGCAGTGAGCTGAGATCACACCACTGCACTCCAGCCTGAGCGACGGAGCGAGACTCCTTCCTTTGCTCACCCATTCAAAAAGTAGATATTAGGTGTATGCATCTAGACTTCATTGGGAAAATCTGAGCCAGAAATATTATTTTTTGGAGTCATCAATATATAAATGGAATTAAAATCCATGACAATGAGATCACCAAGATATGTACTGGTATTAATATCCATTGATTGATATTACTGCCCCTGATTCTTTCTCATCCACTTTCAAAGAGGTAGGTAGTTTCTAGTAATTTGGCCCCCTGCTCATTCACAAAGAGTGGTTGGGATCCCTCTGAATCAGAAACCCAACCTATACAGGAAGTATCATTAGTTGACCATCTTCCCATTTTGCCATGGTGTAAACATAGGAGTGAATTTTTCCAAGTACCTCCTTGCTGGAAACTGTTTGCACTGGAGGTAAGTGTGAGAGGGGAGGTTGTGGGGAATGATGGGGTGAGGGCTTCCTAAACCTTTCCCATAACTCAGAAATGGTTTCATTCTGAGGAAGGGAGAAGGTTCAGGCTGGTTCTTATTTCCCTGAACCAGTTCATATAGCCCTGAATTTGACCTGCTTTCCTCAAACTGGGAGTCAGAAATCCCTTTTCTCTTCTGTTTTTCTGCTGCAGAAATTCCCAACATTCCCATTTTGTGGGCTCCAGAAAGGGGTAAGCGAAGACTTCAATCCCAGCCAATCATTTTCAGATTAATAATTTTTAGTGTTTGGTTTATTTTATCATCATAAAAAATGCTTGGACCCATTTTTTGCATCTGTTTAATTTCCTTGTGGATTGTTACGTATCTATATGTTCTAGGGTCATCCTGTTTCCCTGGGCATTAGAGTTCAGATCCATCTGCTATTTCCATTTGTGTGCTGTTCTCTTGTGGATTCTCATATGCAGTTTATTGTTTACTGTATCCTAGATGGAAGACACCCAATTCAGGGGACTGCTTCACTCTCAATCTCATCTTTTCCTGAATGGTGTTTTATTCCTCTGCTGAGAGCTTGTTATTCCCCTGTCCAACTGCTTCTGATGATCTGTCATTGTTTCTCTACTGTTCTGTCTTCCTGCTTGATTGCCTTTGGTTTTTGTCTCTACTTTTTGCCTCACTTCACTCATTTGCTGAATGATTTGCATTCTTCACTCACTGGTGCTTTGTCCATCAGCAAATGGCCTGGTACTGCCATATCCATCTGCTGTTTTAGCATTTTAGACTGCCCAACATTATCTATCTGCTCCCCTACAGTCCCCCTGTACTATGGCCTAACAAGTGCTACGCCATCTGCCTGCCTGATCTTGCCCAGCCCAATCTATGCCTGTAACACTGTAAGTAGGTGAGATTGTTTAGCATTTCTGCTATCATCTACACTTGCCTTGTGCCACTGAGTTAGACTGCTGACTGAGTTTGCTCGACTGTTGCCTCTATCTGTTGCCTGTGGCTGCCCCATTAATTTATTTGAAACATTGCAATCATCTCCTGTGTACTGGCAACTTACTTATTGGCCTGTGTTGCCTCGTTTATAGTTTGCTGCATTTAAAAAATCACTAGCATTGCTCCTCTATGTCTTGTAACCCTGATCATATTTTATTTCCAATAAAAGTTTTGCCTACATATTGTCCAAACATAACTTAGAAATAGGAAAATGCTTTGCTGTTTAACAGCCCAGTCCAGTTTGCTCCTAAACTGACTTTTTAAACTCACTACCACCTCTCTGCTTTTTTTTATACAACTCCATATTCTTCTCTTTACGTAGGAATATAATTTTTTATAAATCATCATCTTTTCTTTTCACATCATATATTATGTACATTTATTTCTTGTGTATGGGATCTTTCAATAATTTTCCATATACTAATTTTTAAATTTATTTTTCCTAAATTTTCCAGAGTTTTATAAGGACAAGTTACTCCTATTAATTTTTTCCTTTTTAGTAACACCAGAAGAATTTTTTTTCAACTTTAAAAGTACCATCTCTAAAAATAATGTTTAATTATCTTACAGTTCTTTGTAGTTCAGATTAAAGTAGCTTTCTGCTGTACTCTATTTTTCCCTTTGAGAATACAATTTCTCAGCTTCCTCATATTTTACGTAATAGCAGTTCTTTAGAGATCCTTTTGATGTATTTATCTTCCCTCCTTTTAAACTTTTTTCTTGCATGTTGAGTAAACCTTTGAAATTGATGTTTTTGCATTATTTTATTTACAAAGTACTTGGCATCTAAAAATAACTTGCAACATAACATTATCTGCACTGTAAAGCTTATAGTCTATTTGCTTACATTTAAATGAAAACTCAAATACAAGAGCCAAAGAAGTATTTTAGTGAAATTAGTAAGAGTATAAGGAGGAGATTTAAACTGGGTTGTGTATGTGTGCATACACATGTGTGTATATAGATTTGAAGTGTTTTATGTGTGTATCTATAACATCATTGTACTCGAAGTGTGGAAAATGCTGAGTATCCATATTAAATTTTATTTTTACAAAAAAGGAAAAAAATCTAAAGAAGTGATACATTTAGGGATATGAAAAAAATATGGCTGAGTTTTTTATTTTCTTTTAATAATAGAGATAAAATTTGTCAGTGTGAAGAAAAAGGATGCTCTAGTGAAGAAAATCATTTCAGTAGCTTTTTTAAATTGTGATAAAATGAAATTTATAATTTTAACCAATTTTAAGTGTACAATTCAGTGATATTAGCACATTCACAGTTTTGTGCAACCATCACCACTGTTTCTAAAACTTTTTTTATCATCCCATATAGAAACTTTGTACCTACTAAAGCTCCATTCCTCCCTCCCCCACTCATGGTAACTCTAATCTACTTTCTGTCTTTATAAATTTGCCTATTCTAGATACCTCATATAAGTAGAATCATACAACTTTTGTCTTTCAGTTTCTACCTTATTTCACATAGCCAAATGTTTTCAAGGTTCATTCATACTGTATCATGTATCAGAATTTAATTCCTTTTTAACACTGACTAATATTCCATTGTATGTAGATAACACAGTTTGTTTATCAGTTCACCTGTTGGTCGACAATGGATTGTTTTCGGCTTTTAGATTTTATAAATAATGCTCCTACAAACATTGGCATGCAATTGTCTGTTTTTCTTTTGATTATAGAACTAGAAATGGATTCAATAGCCCTTAATGCTTTTGTCTAAGAAGAAATTAAATTAGTAGCAAAGAAATCGGGGAAACCACATAATTAACATGAAAGGTTAATATGTTCAAGATACTATATTAGGAGCAGAAGAATTATAAACTTTTAGAAAGGTTACAGAAGGCCAAATGATAAAATTTAGAAGACTGTATTCTATGAATAAAAGGGAGAATTAAGTTAAAATAACACAGATCTTGGATGATTGTAAGATAACAAAAATGATTTTGAAGAAAGTTAAATTTTTTTAAAATAACCAATTTAAGGGCAGTATGATGGCATAACTTTGAATTGGAGTAATGTGGGCTTAAAGAGGAGAGAGGTAGGCATTTGAAAGGCAAGTTTTAAATGAAGATGACTAAGATGAGAGAACCAGGTCATATTTAGAGTAACCAACAATAGGAATAGAAATTCATTTCAATCCAAAGATCCTTCATCCTGTATACTCAGCCTTCTACCACTCACAGATATTTTTCTAAAAAGATTCCTAGCTTCAAACTCCAGAGATTCTGATTCAGTAGTTTTGGAATATAGTTTAGGTAATGTGCACATTCATGCATGTCTGTGTGTGTGTGCATGCACGTGTGCACATGTGTCTGTGTTTTAATCCACTGATGAAACATGATGTGAGTTAAATTGAACTCTGTACCATAGTGTCCTATACCTTATAAGGATTAAAGAAGTTAAAGAGAATTGATTCTTGTCTTCAAGCAGTTAAAAACTGCAGTAGTTAAAATGATGATGGACTTAGGAAAGAAGACTTTCAATCTGTCAGGTGATATGCTCTCATTTATTAATTCAACAGTTTTGGGAGGGGATAGGTTTCATACACTCTATCCCTTCTCAACTGAGGTTTCTCATCTAAACTATCAAACACAGAAAATTGTTTGACTATTTGACTGTCTTCTCAATTCTCCAAAAGGTGGCACACAACTAGTACCATTCTGTATGCGTGAGAGAGAAATCAATTTACTAGATACAAAAATTCTCTCAGAACCTTTTAAGAAAGGTTGAGTAATCTGTAGTCTGCTAGGAATATTATGTGACACAAGACATAAAACCTTGCTCTTAAGGGTCTCACATTTAACAAAAAAATGTGTTTCTAATATCAACTGCAAAATTTTGTTCTTTTCATCTAATGGTTTGAGGAAAATGTTCAAAGTCAGAGTGGCTGTATGTAAGGAAATCCTTTCACCTCTTCTAATCATTATTGATTCAAGAATAAGAATGTAATAAGAATGATAAATTCTGTATTACCGCTTATCACAGCTGAAGGATGCTGGCAGTAACTTAAATACTGATAGGAATCTCTTTCATTTTAAAACCTAGAGCATTCACTGACAGGTTAGTGATTGCATTGGTATCTATTAATAAACAACAGTAACTAAAACTAGGCTTATTAGTTTTATAGTGAAGAATAGAAAATGACTGTAGATAAGTAGATAAATAATGTCCAGGAGGCTGTTCTTGAACATAATTGCAAGCACAATGAGAGATTTTTGCCCCTTGAAGTACAGCTCTTACACCAATATTGAAAACTTTCAGGAATTTAATTTGTGCTCGTTATCAACTAAAAGTCACTAAAATTCCTGGTGGCAGAAGATTCAGTCATATTCATTAGTTTTTCTTATGGATTTGGTTAATTATTCCTAAACTATAAATGTATTTGTCCTCCGTATACTGATGTATGCATTTAAGCCTGAAAGCAGTTATCTTTCATTCCTGTTACTCACTACTTCACACTGATTCCTTTAGGATAAATTTTACCAACACATTTTTCCTTCCTCCTTCTAATTTCTTTTAAGAGCACAGCAATGGGAAGATCAAGGTTCTGATGTCAAGAGAAGAGCACTACAATATAAATTATGACCGATTTAGCTTGTTTCTTAGCAATAATGAATAATTTTAAAAGATTTTGCTTTGCCTGTATTTATTCTGAAAAACATTTCAAAGCAGAAAAGTAGATTATACAGCTATTTTAATGATGTGGAATAAAGGAAAATATAAAAGTAACATAATTTTATTAAACTTATTAATAATAAATATTTTTTTATGATCTCTAAACTCTTTATTTTGAGGAAGCTGAGTTTAAATACACAGGAAGCTGAGTTCTGCAACCTCTGCCTCCTGGGTTCAAGCAATTCTCCTGCCTCGGCCTCCAGAGTAGCTGGGATTACAGGCATGCGCCACCACACCCAGCTAATTTTGTATTTTTAGTAGAGTTGGGGTTTCTCCATGTTGGTTAGGCTGGTTTCAAACTCCCAACCTCAGTTGCTCTGTCTACCTCAGCCTCCCAAAGTGCTGGGATTACAGGCATGAGCCACTGCCTCCAGCCTAATTTAGCCATTTTTAAGTTTAAAATTCATTGGTATTAATTATATTTACAATGTTGTACAATCATCACCACTATCTATTTTTGAAACTTTTTCATCACCCCAGAAAGCTGTAACCTTTAAGCAATAACTCCCCATTTCTCCCTTCCCATAAACCTTGGTAACCTCTAAAACTAGTTTCTATCTTTATAAATTTTCCTATTATAAATATTTCATGTAAGTGCAATCACACAATAATTATCCTTTTGTGAATGGCTTTTTTCATGTAGCCTAATGTCTTCCCAGTTCATGCATGTCATAGTATATATCAGAACTTTATTCCTTTTTATGGCTGAATATTATGTATGTAATTCCACAATTCATTTATCCATTCATCTTTGGATGGACACTTGGGTTGTTTTCATCTTTTGGCTATTGGGAATAATGCTGTTGTGAACACTGGCATACAAGTATATGTTCAAGTTCTTGCTTTCATTTCCATTGGTTATGTACTTAGGAATGGAAATGTGGGGTCATATGGTAATTCTGTGTTTCACATCTTAAGAAATTAAACTGTTTAAGAGTTTTATAGTTTTTGTTAATATACTATAGATAAAGAACTATAGTTCTTTATGCTGTAGATCTATTTTGAGTTAATTTTAGTATGTGGTGTGAGGTACAAGTTTATTCTTACTTAATTATGAATACATGGAATTTAAATTTTTTCTATTTAAAGATATTACTGGAAATGATATTCCAAGCCTCAAGTACCCATTTGCCTAACATTAGTACACTTACCATTTTCTTTTATCCTGTAAAGATATCCTAACGAACATTCACAACATAACCACATACAATATTGCTTTTTATTAATCACTTCTGACAGGCATCCTCCATATCCAAACAAAACTAGTATTGATGAAGAGATCTTTTAGGCTCGTGGGCCTTCATCAAACAGTACTTTTTGATAGAATAAAATAAAGAGAATACAGTATAATATGCAAGGCCTTATAAGAGTTCAAATGTAAAGCAACTAATTAACTGTTCTTTGCTGATGAGTTTTTGGTTTAAAAGAACAACTAGCTTTATGAAAGCTAAGATATGGGAACATGGGTTTGATTTTGTGCTATTCAGGTATATTGGAGGTGATCTCAACTCTGGCTAACTAAAACAATTTATAATTCCAGTGAAAATAAACTTTAGAATTTGTAGAAAATGTAAATGCCAATGTTGCAGCCTGAAATTATTGATTATTTGTCTTCAAATTAAAGTGAAAAGAGATTCAATAGAGAAGCACCTTGATTCCCAGTATCTGTCAGTTGATAAAGTAGCTACTGCAGAATTCTATAAAAGTGAGAAGGAAAAGTGAGATGGTAGAAAGAAAAGTAGGGTTTATGGGCTCAATTAAAACTTTAAAGAACAGGTAATTCCTGCCTCTTTCCTCATTATGTAAATTGTACCTAAGCACAGGATGAAGAAAATATCTGAACTCAATCTATTAAGATAACAAAACCTTCATACCAAAGTGGAATAAAAATAACAAGGAGACTATAAACGTAATCATATGTGAAAATATATGTAGAAATATTAAAATAATATGCACAAACTTGATATAGCAACAAGTTTTTCTAAATGTACACCTCTTTCTAAGCAAAATTTATTTTAGGAATTCAAGGATGGTAAGTTTTAGACATCCTTTAATTCCATTTTTATCATTATTAGGTAAATCACAAAAGATTATATAGTCATCTTAATGTATGCCAAAAATACATAAAATTCAGTGTATTTTTTCCTGTTAAGGATACGTAGTAAACTAGAATTAAAATGTGTTTATTATAAAAACTAGCAAATACAGTAAAGCTGAACCACTGGATAAATTCTTACTAAAGTCAGAAAAAAGAGAAAGATAGTCACTGTCATCATTATTTGTTCTAGAAAGTCTAACAACAAACAGTTTAGACAGTCAGTAATATGTTTCAGAAATTTCAATATAATGACATAATTACATAGAGAGATTATATGATGGAAATGTGAGAGAAGATATGGAGAATGAAATGAGAAGGTCCAAAGTACGTTACATCAGAGCCCCAAAAGGAAAAAATAGAACGCGATGATCAAAGAGATAATGACTGTAAAGTTTACAGAACTAATGAAAAAACACAAATCTAGAAATCCTAATGGTATAGTGTATCTCAAGAAGGATAAATAAAAGAAATCTATTTCTGAACACGTGGGAATGAAACATCAGAACTAAAGTAAGAGAACTGTTGAAAGTGACCAGAGAGAAACAGTAGATCACTTACACAGAAATGATAGCAGGCTTTTCAACAACGTTGGAATAAAACACACAATAGAATATATAAAGCATTAAAGAAAATAATGAGAATTGTTTATTAAGCAAAATATCTCTCAAGAACAAAGGGAGTGTAGAGCAACATGGCCAAATAAAAGGCTCCACCAGTCATACTGCAAACAGGAACACTAAACTTAACAACTATCTATACAAGAAAAGTACCTTCATCAAAACCAAAAAACAGATGAGTGGTTATAGTACCTGGTTTTAACTTCATGTTGCTGAAAGAGACCCTGAAAGGGATAGGAAACACAGTCTTGAATTGCCAGGGCCATCCCTCCCCAGTCATACTCCAGCAGCAACTGGCAGCATGGCATGGAGAGAGAATCTGTGCATGGGGGAGGAAGCGCGCAGTGATTGTGAGACATATCATTGAACACAGTGCTGCGCTGTCACAGCAGAAGGCAACACAGGCTTAAGATGCAGGCTTAACTCAACTGAGTACTGCCCACAGAGGGACCATTTGGACCAGCCGTAGGCAGAAGGGAACTGCTCATCCCTCACATTGGAATGTGAGCTTTGGCAAGCCTTATCACCACAGGCTAAAGTCCTTTGTGGCCCAAAATAAACTCAAAATGCAGTCTAGGCCACAAGAACTACAATTCTTGGTCAAGGCTCAGATCCAGTGGGACATGGGGTACATGACCTACTAAGACACCAGCCAGGGCAGCTAAAGTGCTTCCATCATCCCTCCCACAGCCTCAGGCAACATAGCTCACAGCTCCAAAAGAGACCCAATGTTTCTGCTTGAGGCAAGGGAACAGTAAAGGAGACTTTGTCTTGCATTTGGAAACCAGCTCAGCCACAGTAGGATAGGACACCAGGCAGAGTCATGAGCCCCCCTTTCTAGGCCTTAGCTCTTGGACAATATTTCTAAATCACACCCTGGGCCAGAAAGGAATCTGTTGCCTTGAAGGGAAGGACCCAGTCCTGGCAAGATATATCAACTGTTGACTAAAGAGACCATGGACCCTCCAGGGTCCAGCAGTGATACAGTATGCCATGTGCCTTAGGTCAGCCTCTGAGATATGCTGGCTTTAGGTGAGACCCAGCACATTCCTAGATGTGATAGCTACAATGAGAGATTCTTTCCACTTGAGAAAAGCAGACAAAAAGTAAAAGGGACTTTGTCTTGCACCTTAAGGGAGTAGAGCACTAAGTGGGCTCTTGGAGACCTGATTCCAGGCCTTAGACCTAGGACATTTTTGAACCTGTCCTGGGCCACAGAGAAGTCCACTGCCCTGAAGAGTGAGTCCCATGCCTAGCAGCATTCACCGCAAGCTGACTGCAGAGCCCTTGGGCCTAAAGGGAACATCACTGGTAGCCTGACATTATTTCCCATGAGTCTGTTGTGGTGGGTAGCCATAGGGTGAGGCTCTTCTGCCTGTGGAAAATAGAAGAGTGGGAAGGACTGTGTCTCATGATTTGAGTGCCAACTCAGCTTCAGTAAAATAGAACACCAAATAAATTTCAAAGGTTTTTTATTCCAGTCCCTCGCTCCCAGACAGCATGTCTGGACCTACCTTGGTTGGGATAACTCAATACCCTAAAGGGAAGGACACAAACCTGTGTGGCTTCACCACATGTTGATTCTACAGCCCCAGTGCCTTGATTGAATATACACAGCAGCCAGGTAGTGTTTACGGTGGGCCTTGGGTAAGACCCCAGTGCTGTGCTGGCTTCAGGTCTGACCCAGCACTGTCCTAGTGGTGGTGGCCACAGGGGTGTTTCTGTCAACTCACCATCCCCAGCTCCAGAAGCATAGCACAGAGACTCTATTTGTTTGGGAGAAAATAAGGGAAGAGAACAAGAGTCTCTGGTAGTACAGAGAATTTTTCTGGACCTTAACCAAGACCACCAAAGTGGTATCTCTGCAAGTCTGCAAGAACTATAGCATTACTGGGCTTGGGGCCCAAGTCCCTTCAAATAACTGGAAAGCCTTTCCGAGAGAGACAGGCACCACCAAGCCCAGATTGCAAAGACTACAATAAATACCTAACTCTTCATTGCCCAGACACACTGACAAACATCTACAAGTATCAAGATAACCCAGGAAAACATGACCTCATGCAACAAACTAAATAAGGCACTAAGGGCTAAGCCTGAAGAAACAGAGATATGTGATCTTTTAGATAGAGAATTCAAAATAGATATTCAAAATAGATAAATTTAAGGTAACAGAGAGAAGGAATTCAGAATTCTATCAGATGAACTTAGCAAAGAGATTGAAATAATAATTTAAAAGAATCAAGCAGAAATTCTAGACATGGAAAATGCAATTGACACACCCAAGAATGCATCGGAATCTCTTAATAACAGAACTGATCAATCAGAAGAAAGAATTAGTAAGTTTGAAGAAAGAGTATTTGAAAATACACAGGTAGAAAGACAGAATAAAAAAGGATGAGTTACACCTGCAAGATTTAGAAAATAGCCTCAAAAGCGCAAATGTAAAAGTTGTTGGCCTTAAAGAAGAGGTAAAGAAAGAGATAGGAGTAGCAAGTTTATTCAAAGGGATAATATGAGAGAACTTCGAGAAAAATATCAACATTGTGCAAGAAGGTTCTAGATAACACTAAGCAGATTTAACTCAAAAAGACTACCTCAAGGCACATAAATAATCAAACTCCCATAGTCAAAGATAAAGACTCCTGAAAGCACCAAGAGAAAAGAAGCAAATGACATAACGGAGCTCTACTACATCTGGCAACAGAGGTTTCAGTGGAAAACTTACAGGCCGTAAGAGACTGGCATGACATATTTAAAGTACTGAAGGAAAAAAACTTTTACTCTAGAATAGCATATCTGGTGAAAATATCCTTCAAGCATGAAGAAGAAATAAAGACTCTCAGACAAACAAAAGCTTAAGAGATTTCATCAACACCATATCTATCCTACAGGAAATACTAAAGGGAGTTCTTCAGTCTAAAAGAAAAGAACACTAATGAGCAACAAGAAATCATCTGAAGGTGCAACTATCTGGTAATAGTACACAGAAAAACATACAATATTATAAAACTGTAATTGTAGTGTGTAAACTATTCTTATGTCAAACAGACTAAGCAATAAACCGATCAAAGACAATAATCGCAACAAGTTTTCAAGGCATAAAGAGACATAACAAAAAGTTTAAAAGCAGGGGGACACAGTTAAAGTGTAGCATTTTTATTCATTTTCTTTTTGCTTATTTCTTTGTTTCTGTATGCAATCGGTGTTGTCATCAGTTTAAAATAATGTGTTATAAGATAGTATTTGCAAGCCTCATGGTAACTTCCAATCAAAAAAACCTACAGTAGCTACAAAAAATATATATAAACCAAAAAAATTAAAACATACCACCAGAGAAAATCACTTCCACAAAAAGGAATACAGGAAGGAAAAAAGCAGGAAGACCACAAAACAATTAGCTAACAAAATGGCAGGTGTAAGCCCTTACTTATCAATAATAACATTGAATTGGCCAGGCATGGTGGCTCACATAATCCCAGTGCTTTAGGAGGCCGAGGCAGGCAGATCATGAGGTCAAGAGATTGAGACCATCTTGACCAACATGGTGAAACCCCATCTCAACTAAAAATACACAAAATTAGCTGGGCGTGATGGCTCTCGCCTGTAGTCCCAGCTAATCGGGGGGCTGAGGCAGGGGAATTGCTTGAACCCGGGAAGTGGAGGTTGCAGTGTTCTGAAATCATGCCACTGTACTCCAGCCTGGCAACAGAGCAAGCCTCCGTCTAAAACATATAAATAAATAAATTAATTAATAATAACATTGAATTATACATGGACTAAACCCTCAAATCAAAAGATAGAGTGGCTGAATGGATGAAAAAACAAGACTCAGTCATCTGTTGCCTAAGAGAAATACAGTTCACCTGTGAAGACAAACATAGACTGAAAATAAAGGGATGGAAAAAGATATTCCATGCCAGTAGAAACCAAAAAGAGCAGGAATACCAGTTTTCTAAACAAAAACAGTAAGATGAGACAAAGTCATTATATAATAATAAAGTGTGAATTCAGCCATGGATCCAATGCTGGAGCACACAGATATATAAATAAAATATTATTAGAGCCCAAGAGAGAGCTAGATTCCAATGCAATAATAGCTGGAGACTTCAACATCCTACTTTCAGCATTAGACAGATCATGCAGACAGAAAGTCGACAAGGAAACATCAGACTTAATCTGCACTATAGAACAAATGGACCTAATAGATATTTACATAACATTTTATCCAATGGTGGCAGAATATACATTATTCTGCTCAAAACAGTGATAATTCTAAAAGATAGACCATGTGTTAGGTCACAAAGCAAGTCTCAAAACATTCAAATGATATCAAGCATCTTTTCTGACCACAATGGAATAAAAGTAGAAATCAATAATGAGGAATGTTGGAAACCACAAACAAATGGAAGTCAAACAATATGCTCCTGAATGATCAATGAGTCAATGAAGGAATTAAGAAGGAAACTGAAATTTTTCTTGAAACAAATGACTATGGAAACAAAACATACCAAAATATATGGGACACAGCAAAAGCAGTACTGAGGAGATTCTATAGCTATAAGTACCTACATCAAAAAAGGAAAAATTCAAATAGAGAACCTAATGATGTATCTTAGAGAAGTGGAAAAGCAAGAGCAAACAAAACTCAAAAGTAGTAGAGGAAAAGAAAGAATAAAAATCAGAACAGAGATACATGAATTTGAAACCAAGAAAATAAAAAAGATCAACAAAATGGAAAGCTTGTTTTTTGAAAAGTTAAACAAGATTGATAAACCTTTAGCCAGAATAAGAAAAAAGGAGAGAAGATACAAATAAATCAAAAATGAAAAAGGAGTCATTACAATTGATACTGCATAAAGTCAAAGGATCATTAGTGGCTACCAGGAGCAACTAAGTATATACCAAAAAGTTAGAAACCCTAGAAAAAATGGATAAGTTCCTAGACACATACAGCCTATCAAGTTTGAACCACAAAGAAATCCAAAGCCTGAACAGACCAATAACAAGTGTCGAGATTGAAGTTGTAAAAAAAGTATCCCAATAAAGAAAAGCATGATACCCAATTCCCTGCTAATTC